>VZRH01001410.1:1125575-1162370 GCA_013397555.1 Urocynchramus pylzowi
AAAAAAAAATCAATCAATTGATCCTGACTAATCTGAACCTTCAACCCCAAACCAATCCATTTTGTGGGTGTGACCTGCCAGCTGGTGGGATTCCTGAAATTCAGAGCAAGTGTCCTCAGGTCCCATCTGTTTTACATGTTTGAGTTAGGGGGTAGATAATGCACCTGAGAGTGCAGCTAATTTTTTTGAATTCTTCATTAATTTGAATCCTAACTCACACATCTTGTTGTAAATTGAATGCATTATCTCCTTTTTCCACCACATGTTATTATATAGTTACTTCTTGGGTAAGAAATTGTCTCTATTAGCATTTCTGTCATGCAGAACAAGCATTCTGTCAGCGTTGGCAGCTCTTTTTTACTACAGGTCTCAAATGTGAATTGAATTTTATATAAATTTCATGCTGTGACTTAAATTATCTCCCTTGAAGAATGACTACCTGTAACACACCTTTTAGTGGAGAGTCCTCAAAGAATCCCAACTATGGGACTCGGTAGCGGAGTTAAAAATCAAGAAGCAGGTTTTAGGTGAAAGAACATTTTATCCAAAGTATTTGTCACAGTAATTTCAGCTGTTTCCATCACAAGGAGGAAGGGTAGCTATGATTTTTTAGAGAGTTCCAGGTATTTCTGATGTTCTACATTACTAAATATCAGTTCCCAGGTGTGAAACTTGGCACTAAGTTGTTAAATCCTTCTGCTTTTGAAAGCTGCTTCAAAATATCCTTCACATGTAAGGAAGGATAATTTTGGAAATCCAATCAGCAACACTTATGGTGTGCTGACTGTATTTTTTTTATCTCATATGCCTGCAGAAGACATGGGAGAAGCCCAGGAGAATCTTACATGGATTGTTAGTGCTGCCCAGGATTTCCCCCACAGAGAATTGCTGGTGTCTCACCACAGACACCCTTTAATAGTTTTGTTCCCTGAAATCCCTCTTTTGAAAATTAACAAAGACCAATAACTTCTGTCTCCTCCTTGTTGTAGAGGAGGGAAACTGAAAAAGCAGTTGCAGGTGTGTGCACTGGGAAATGGTATGACAGGAGCACTTTGCAAAACGTTTTTTAAAAAGCTTTTGTCATGTTAACTGGTACAGCACCCAGCGCAGAGTCGCAATCGTGTTCCCTGTTAAAGAGAATTGACTTAATTCATTTTCATGTTGTGACCTGCAATACTTTAATTTACCTGAGAGCATTCTTCCTGTCAATACAGGCTGGATGGAAACATGATAACTTCAGGTTATGTTAAGTGTCTGATTTGTGATGCAGTTTACCTCTGCAATGACTGCACTGTTCAAATTAATTAATACCAGATCATTATCTTTAGATGGCAGGCAGATGTTGAGGTTATGGTGTTTGTGAACTCTAAGCCTGTCTTTTTTTTCTGTACAGATAACCAGCAGTTGCTATATAAATTGGAGAGCCAAGGTCTAGGCCTTCTGGCAGTCAATTGGTTTTGTAATTATCTTAGTAATAGTTCTCAATTATTATTCAGTAAAGGTCGTCTTTTCTCTGCTAATGGGTCACGGCACCCGCTAGGGATCCAGAGATGGGCCAGTTCTCCTTTTTATCATGTAAATGACTTGCCATCTGTGTGCCACCCAGGTTCATCTAATGCAGCTCTGAAAACACTGATTACTCATATCAAAGCTGCAGATTCTAACAGGATTGTAGAATTGTTTTAAAATATTTTTAAAGACGGGCTGTGTTTCCTGAAATTTTCAAGACTCTATTAAATACCATGGACAACTTAGTGGCAATTGTCTTCAAGTAATACAATGATTAAAAATAGAAACTTTTATTTTAACTAGTGGCAGTTCTAGTTAACAAACCCTGATACCCTTTTTCCAGCCCATGCCTGCCTTAATTTGTGTCCCGTTGTATTTATTTCTGCTATGTGATTGCCTGGGGGAAGTTAAATTACCAACCATAGTTATTACACTTGCACAAAACTTCTTTATTCCCTTCTCTAGATCATGTTTACATTGCAGGCTGTGCTGAAAGTGAATAAAATGAAAAAGTCATCATTTGTTTCTACTCTATTGTAATAGCCATGCTGTAATTGGTGCTGTTTCATATAAAATTACCATATAAATTGTGCCATCCAAAGCTGCAACAGAAAGAGCAAGAGTATTTACAATAAATGGCAAATCCCTGTTAATTATTGATAGCCTAATAAACACACCATTATAATTCAGTCTTATTATTCATTATTAATAATAACTCTTATTTACTATTCATTGTGTAAGGATCAATTATGATTAACTGTTCTAAAAATGAATGGTCCACATGCATGTTTCTATTTTCAGGGCCTTTTCCATTGAGGGAAAGGCTTTCTGTATTAAAAAGCTTTGTCCAGCAGGACAGAACATGGCTGTACCCAAAGAGCTTTACAGGCACCAGTGTCCTCATCCTGGTGTCTGTGAAAAGCTGCTATGAGCTGTATCAGAGGCAGTTAATGATTTTAATTATTAATTTTTATTTATTTGGAGGTCATTATTTGGCCCAAAGGTGGTTGACTTATGACCTAGGATGTTCTTGGCCACCTGGGCAAGATTATTAAAGTTTACCTTTAATAGTAATGATGCTTTGCTTTACTGCTTAGCAATGACAGGGACCTCTTTTTAAAACAAACTCTGCCAAAAATTCATTGAGGCATCATCATAAATCTTGGTGGTTTCACAGCTTAATTTTGCTGGGGAAGGAGGCTGAATTCCAGGCATTGCAATGACAATGTGTCCTTGTGTGGATCTGCAGGGTGGCCATCAGGTGTCGTGTGAATGAAGATGTCTCCTCCAGAAATGATCCATTTTTTGAGCCTTTGGCCTTGCAGTACTTTTTATGTAGATGTAACCAGCCCAGTCTTTCTAGACTGCAATGCCAGAGTCAAGACTTTCACCTTCTGGTGTTGGTAGTGTCACTACTGGCGGCAGGAAGGACAGGACTAGAAGTACTGACATCCAACACTACTCCCTTTCCTACCAGGCTTTTGATTTTCTGACCCAAGCATAACTCAACTGGTAATTGCCACTAAGAAATAGTCTTAAAGAATATTGATTTCTTACAATGCAGACCAAATGCTTTCCTTCTTTGTTTCAGTTTTTATGCTTCTGACCAGAGTTTGGCTGATATTTTGCTTTGTCCCTCATTTCAGGGTTTTGATGCACAGGTGTCCCCTGTTAGATGTTAAATGCTGCAAATTCCATCTGAGATGCACTGAGACAAGAAGTCACTGCCCACCAGTGCTCCTGGGGTGTGCCCTGAGTGTGCCACACATGGAAGTGCCTTGAAGTTTTCCCAGTACCTGAATATGGGGCAGGAGGATGATCACTGCATGCCAAGGTGAGGCCTTCCTTCAGATCTGACTGGATTCCACTCTGATTTATCAGTGGGGGTTTAAAGTGCACTGTCTGGAGGCAGCATTTTTGAGTTATCCAGAGTTTCTTGGCACAGAGGAGTTTCTGCATATGCAGTTTTTGTTTGACAAGGGTTCTCCACTGTCTTTCCCCAACTGCCCACTTCACAATTCAAAATATCTGTAAAATGCTCTGTATTTTTCCATGACGTGCCAGTTCTCACCAGCTGTGATTTTCCAATACAGTGATGCACTATAAGGCAGCCAACTGACTTGTAAAAGGATATGAGTTTGTGTGCCAAGGAGAATTTAGCATAATGTTTCAACTGCAAATATAAAACAAAGTTTCAAAGAAGAAAGAGAAGAAATTCAAAACATACACAAATATGATATGCATAAATATTTTTTATTTTGTTTCAAATATTGTCTTACTCTGCTGTGTGTATGGCATCTGAGACACACTGAACATTTTTAGCACGCAGGAAATAATTCACTTAGTTTATGGGCACAAAGCAGTGTATAAACCATGTAGCTCAATAAATGCTTTGTTTCCAACTCTTATGTGCATTACTCTGTGACATATCTGGAATTATTCCAGAAATTCATATCAAGGTGAGTCCTGCCAGCAGAATGAAGTTACAACAGAAGCCTTGGGTAGCTCGTGGCACCTTTGCCAGCAGTGCAGGAGGAGTGTGCTTTAACACCACGCCTGTGCCTCGTGTTCACACCTCTCCTCAGGCTGTGCAAGGCCATACCAAAGTGTCACTGCTTAACCACTGCTCCCATTGCCCAGGGGAGGTGTCTCACAGGCTGGGCTGCACAAGTCTCACCTTCATATTGAGGTGTTGGCACATCTTAAATAAGAGCAGAATTTGTTCTCTCTTTACCTGGCCAGTGGCCCTTTGTACGGTGTTCTTAGGCAGCTCTCCCAACTCCTCGTGAGGTAATTAAATATTGATCTTGCCCCTTTTACAGATGAAAATGCTCATGCTGGGTTTCAAGAAAGGATCACTTTTTCATGGTGTCATGGTTCAACCCCAGCCAGCAATTCAGTTTCACAGATCCACTGCTCCCCAGCGAGACTGAGGAGAGAATCAGAAGAGTGACAGGCAGAAAACACGTGGGTTGAGATAAAGACACTTTAGTAGGGAAAATAACAGCACATTGTGCAAAGCAAAGCATGGAATTCATTCCCCACTTCCCATTCCAGGTGTGCAGCCATCCCCAGTAAAGCCAGGCTTCATTGCCCCTGAGGGTGGCTTGGGGAGACAAACCATCCCTCTGAATGTGCCCCTTGCTGTTTCTCCCCCAGCTGAGCAAAACCCCATAGGGGATGGGGCACCCTTAGGTCACTTGGGGTCAGCTGTCCCAGCTGTGTCCTCTCCCAAATCCCTGCAGCCCCAGCCCCCTTGCTGCTGGAAGGGATGAGGAGCAGAAAAGGCCCTGACAGTGTAAGTTCTGCTCAGCCATAACTAAAATATCCCTGTGTTATCAACACTTTCCAAAACACAGACCCATGTTAGCTCTATGAGGAAAATTAGCTCCATCCCAGGCAAAAGCAGTACACAATCTGTTACTCCAGTTGATATAATTTTCTAATTAAGGTATAATTAATGTATAATGCAGCAGAAATACTAGATAGGAGTGAAATTGTGACCATCTACTGTTATTGAAAATGTTCTCTGAACCCCATTATGCCATTGTGAAATTATTCTCTAAATGTCAGCGATGTGAGGAGCACAAACAAGAAGTCGCTGTTATTAGACATGCTTTTATTATGCAGCCTAACTGAGAGCAATATTGTGTTTAAGAATAAGCAGCAAAGTAAAATATGAGGGATTTTGATCACAGAGAAATCAGTTTTACCATGTGCTGTAAATATTACTGAGGCAGCAGCATGCCTACTTTTCAGAAGCCAGAAAATGAACAAAACAAAGGGAGGAATATCATGAATTGTAATTTGCTGCAAATGCAAGCTATTCAATGTATTTAGTCTTTTCTTTTTAATCTTTTTTCTTTGTTTTGTTTTGTTTTTAAGTAAGGTAATATACATATTTTGATCACTTTGCTAGAACCTCAAAACATGGAAGTACAGCACCAATGAGACTTGAAAGCTCCATCAAATGCCTGCTGAAAAGTGTCTGTTGCTGGCACAACTGCAAGAGCTTTTGCTGTTTTTTCAACTAGCATTTGCAGCATTTCCCACCTAGTGCAGGAAATGGCGGCTGCTTGCATAAACATATATTTAAGGCTTAAAAGAGCCAACTTTGAAGTTAGTCCAACTGTTGGTGTTTACAGAGGAATGAGTGTGTCAGGAGAGAAGCTGCCTGTGGCAAATCTGCCTTTGAATTCAGTGAGACAAGAGTTAAACTTTCACTCCCCTTGCAGCTGAAATACAGCTCTGGTGCAGTGCACTCCTGCACCATCCTCCATGCTGCCTTTTGTCTGTGGTATAATTATCAGATTCATTCTAATAACCCTTGCATTTAAGTATTAGACTTACCTGAGGGCAGCCTGGGAGATTTTATATTTGCAAGCCCCATTTTATCCTTCTGTAATAAAACTCTACACTGAACATAGGGTGGCACCAGGCAAACATCAAAATATCTAATATTCAGTAGATAAAGGATGAAGACTATGATATACTCCTGCAGAGGAATGAAGACTGGTAGATTGAAGGCAACTAAATTAATTAAGCCAAATACATAATTATTTGGCAATTTAATGACTAGATATTCAATGAATATTTTCTTATTTATCAATTAAACAGTAATTAAATTAGTTTTCATAACAGGGGAAGGAGACAAAGGTTTTTCTTTAATTTTATATTCCCACTTAGGGTTTTCATACAAGCAGATTTTGATAACCTGGGAATGCAGAACTGTGCTATCTGTGGGAAAATAGCAGCACCAAGGAAGTTATATTTTAGTTTTTTACAACAGAGATATGTTCAATAACCAGGTCAGCTTTCCTAGGAGAAAAGAAAGCAAATAAACCCAGCCTCCCACCTGAACATAATTTGATGCAGATGAATGAAACGTCAGCAGGCTTCTGGCCCTAAGTGAAAAGGGGAACAATGAAAGGAAGTTCTTTTTGTTGGGAGATAATTCTTTGTTATTTTACACTTCTAAGATTTGAAGCCTGCCTGAAAAAAATGGAACTCAAATATAGGTCTTTGTTTTTAAAATTTTGTTTTTCATTTATATGAACACAGGAAGCTTGGGAATATCTCATTTTATTGCTTTTGTGATTATAGAAAAGAAAAATCTGTAACTTTATGTGCTGTATTCCTGTGCCATATACTAGATTAATAGCAGCAGCAGGTCATTATCCAGGCTAAATTTTAACCCATTCTCAGTGCAGTCCTTTGGGCCTGTCTCACTGGGGACTCTCCTATAATGTATAGCATTCATTTGAATGGTTTTATGGTGTTGTCTTCCTGAACCATGGGCTGTGGAGTGCTGAATACCAAACATTGTTCAGAGCACCCTGATGTGAAATATTTCCCTCTCTGGTAGCTGTGCCACATAGTAAGTGTGCAAAAAACACTTGGATGAGGTGCTTAGGCAGATGGTTTAGTGGTGGACCTGGTCCTGTGAGGTTGATAACTGATCTTGATGACCTTAGAGGTCTTTTCCAAGCTTAATGATTCAATGATTCTTATCTGGAACCCACACATGCCCTTTCCCAGAAGACTGAGTACAAAACCTGTGCTTTTCCAGCCTCTGGGTGCCTGTGTCTCTACTTGTCCCTCTCTTCTCAGCTGAAGTGGCTTTCCCTGAGTGAACTGTCAAGGAGAGAGTGGTCCCCAGTGCTGCTGCCCTCTGGATGGCTGCTCTGCTCTCACCTCAGAGCAAGGACAGCCACCCCTGAGGGTCCCACAAACCAGGGAGGTCACAGAGGATGTGAGAGCTGAGGGGAAGAACTGCAATGGCAGGAGCTGGAGGGAGTGGAAAAGCATAGAGGAAATATTTTATTCTGAAAGCCCAGTTTTTGCAAGTACAGAAGGTATCACAACACTGGCATGTGCTTTGCTATATTTTCTAATCTTCATAGAGGGAAGGAATCAAGCTAATCCCTGTTCAGTGCTGCCAGTGTGGAAGTGCCTCCAGCAGCCAGTGCAAGGCACTGAGGATGCAAACAGCAAAAAGCCTTCAAATGCTTATCTAACCCTGTAATGAGCTCATCCACTGCCCCAAGCCTTTCTGGGAAGGCAGGTACACCCAGCACTCGGCACTTTGGATGCCATGGCTGGCTGCACTCGCTGGGGGAGCTCCATAACACTGAGAAATGGCCTGGGGGGTTCCTTAACCAAGAGCATGAATGATAGCAGAGCTGATGTACACTCTCCAACACTCTGCGCTGGATTTTGGAGTTTTTAGTGGTGTAGCCAAAGTGTAAAAAGCTGGATGTAGGGCTTTTAAAACTTCCCAATAAAGAGAAAACATTGTTTGAAGCCATGGAAGCTGCATATCCGCTGGCACAGCAGCTAATGCAGTTTGCTTCTCCAGTAGTGCCCTCAAGTACCTTTAGATATTCATATATAAAATGTAAGTACATAACCTGCTGTAAAAAGCTACAGCAGTGCCCTTGGCAAGCTTCCCTGGCCTGTGGAGGGTAATTACATGTGGAACACAAACACAGCTCCAAAATTGACATCAGTAGATGTCCAGCTTTTTTTNGTAAAAAGCTACAGCAGTGCCCTTGGCAAGCTTCCCTGGCCTGTGGAGGGTAATTACATGTGGAACACAAACACAGCTCCAAAATTGACATCAGTAGATGTCCAGCAGAGTATTTGTTGTGTCTTGATGGATAATTTTGATTTTGTAACCTAATCAGAGCTCACTAGGCAAAAAAAAAAAAAAAAAAAGGAAAAAGAAAAAAAACAATAAAGATCAATTCCAAGAAGGATTTACATCCATACACAGCCCTGCCAGCCACCAATTCCAGACTGCTGTTGGAGGTGAGTAAACCAGAAGGATCAGCTTGTTCTGGGTGGAAATGTGTCTGCAGCAAAGGCCAGCTTGGAAATACAGCTTTGTGTTTCAGCCAAAATTCAGATAGAAATGGTCACAGCTGAAATGTTAAATCAGGCCCTGGTAACTGCTCACAGCAAACCACACAACTGCTTAGGAAGGCATGACTTCAAAGCTATTCTTTTCAGGTAAAATTGGGAATACTCCTGTGTCATTCTCATGAGTTCCATGGTTCCCACAAGTACCATATAGAAAAAGTAAAAAAAAAAAAAAACCTGAATTTTTAATATGCTTTCAAAATGTTTTGAGATGATTTTGTGATTGGGGGTTTTTAGGCATTTATCTATGCTTTTAATGGAATTATGAGATTTTTGCTGTTAGATCACCCTCTTTGTCTGTCCACATCAAATGATCTTTATATAGGTAATACTAAGGTAGTCAGAAATGTGTATTAGAAATGGCTTGTGCTAATATTATGACTTCCCAATTTTTTTTTCAGGAAATATAGAAGTTCTGATAAAAACTTTAAAGCAGCTAGATTCCTGCTGTCCAGGAGGACTTTACTGAAGTGTTTATAAGAGAAATTATTGAGAAGAGGAAAAACAAATCCAACAAATAATTAACTCAGCTGTGAAGGAATGAGGTTCAAGTACCATTTCTGCAGACAGAGCTTGGGCACGTAGGCAGAGAAAGAAAATACAATTATGAATTCCAAAAATTGCTGGGTAAGAAAATGAGCAATTTGATACAGATTTACTGTTTAAAAATTGAGGTGCAATATTTGTAGTTAAACATTTCTATAAATGAAAGCTGTGTGTATATTTCTGTACGAATGATGAAGGTGACCCTGATTGAGTTCATTAAAAAAAAAAAAAAAAAAAAGAGAGAACATTTAAATATGCAAATCATAAATGAGCTAAGTTTAGGGAGGGTTATCAAAAATGTCTGTTATCTTTGAACGTGAACATATGCTCATTATGCTAATTCTGTAGGATCCTTAGATCTAATGCTGGCATATTTCAGTGTTTTGCATTGCTTTAAATTTTGACTTCACATTTCATAATTTTCTTTATTTTAAGGTTATACAAAGATTTTTTTTTTTGTTGTTGTTGTTGTTCCAGCCACCAAATGCCAAATTAAGAAGATCCATCTGAAGGAAGAAATTTTCCAGTGTTCCCCTGTTAGCCTTGAGAAGTTGCATCTTGCTGGACACTGCACTGAAAACAGTCCAGAAGAACATGAGACCAGAACCCGACCACTCCATAATTCATAAGTAATTTAATGTCTTACAAAGGATAAACTTTATTTACATTTTCCTTAAAAGTGCATGCCTTTGAAATTGCTAAGATCAGAGCCCCAAATTTTTAAACAGACTGGTGGCTCAAGGTTGCTGGTGTCTATATGTACTTGAAGTTTTGTTTTAAGAGATTATATTTGCCACAAAAGAAAACCATGATTTCATGTATGGAAACAAATTCCTCAGTTCCTGATTGTCCAAGAAATATTCCAAGAAATGTGGGTTTCTTCCTGAAAACTTACAGAAACAGACTTTTTGATTCAATGAGGGGATGAAGTTTGACTGCTGTTTTATAAATCTCATTACCATTTTAAAGTTTTTTCTTTAAGATGAAGACGACAGCAGTTTATATTTTCATTTCAAACATGACCCACAAAACATTTTCTTGTTAATTTAAGCTTTTGCATCTCTTTTTTTTTTTGTGCCCCCCAAGAGCTTTTTTGTTAAGGTGTAAATATGTCCCTAAAATAATGAAAGAGACTTTATCACCCTTTTATTCATTTAGGTGCCCAGGAAGGGAACTGCAAAGGCATTTAGCTAAAAGCATATTTTTAGTATAAAGAGATAACATTAACACAAGGATCTCTGCAGATCATTAGTCTGGTTGTTCTCTAATGTGCTCTCCCTTGAATTTTGTTTACCAGAATACAGTGTGAGATAAATGGCAGACACATCTGGGAAGAGGCACTGGAAGTTTTCACTCATTGCTCACCTCTCTCTCTTGGCACTGGGCTGATCCATGGAGTGAGTATTCATTAAATCCTTTTCTCCAAGCTGTCTGTGTCCTGTATGGCTGAATCCCAGCAGAAGAGAACAGGTCACTCAGTTTAAGTGATATTGTAAAACTTCTGCCTTGTGTTTGAAGAATGAAAACCACAGGAGGGTCTACATGTTGTAGCACAAATCCCCAAATTCTTTATCTTTTACAGAGTAGACAGCTGGGGTTTTTTTTTTGCCTCACCCACACTCTGTTCCCACACGGCTCTTGGAATGTTCCACAATACCTCCAATAATACATTGTGGGAACAGGTGAAAAACCTGCAACAATGTTGTGAAAAGATATCAAAATATTTCACTTAAGAAAAAATGTTCTGATTCTTTGTACTTTTTCAGATGATGGTATATTGACCTTTTGGAAAAAAAGGTCTAAAATATTTGCTCTTTGAATAAAATGACAAAAAAGGATTTTATGTGTGTAAGTATCCATTGCTTTCCTAGGCAAACTGTCCTGCTGGCTACTAATCTGTGATAAACTCCTTTGAATTTGAGTTTTTTAGCATTAGCTTCTAGCCATTGCATGAAATTAAACAGTAGTCTACCCTTTATACCAACCATAAAAATGAGCATTAGTCTGAAAATTTTACAAGAGGAGTTTGCAAAACCAGCCAGGCTACTGATTATTGTGGCAGTGTTTCAATTCTTAAAGCATTTACAATAATTTTGGTATCAGAGACAGTGGCTATCAGGTGAAGCATGGCCTTGTAGGGCAGTCTTGTCACCAACCCATGTGCACACAAAAAAAAACCAAATAAGCCTCAGCATCTCCCATTAAAAAGCTCAACTCTGGTGTTTTGTTGTCCTCCAAAACAATTTGGCAAAGCCTCTAGCACAGGGTTGGGTTTTTTCAGTCAACAAAGAGCCAGTCAATGTTCTTTGACTCAGGTTGTTCTCTAACCTTGGGTGCTCTAAGAACATAAAGAGAGCTGAGGGAGATTTGTGAGAAATGACTTGGCATTTTTCCATTACTGCTAATAGGATTAGAAAAGTGATGAATTGTCACTGGAGGTTTTGATATCTCCTAATAAAGAAGACAATCTGCAAGCAATACTTGCAACCAGCTGTTGCTATTTATGATGCAAGTCTGTTTGGCTGGCAGAGCTGTTGAATTTTCAGCACTCAGAATTTTCACCACTACCTTTTTTCCAGGCTGAGCCATCCAGGTTTGTCATCCTGACTGGATCCAGCAGCTGCTCTGCAGGAGTCAGAAGCTGCAGGAGTCACAAAGTTGGGATGGATGTCCATTTTTAATAAGAAGGGAAAAACAAAGCAGGAAGGAGGATTGTCACAGGTTTTTAGTCCCAAATGCTTTTTAAATTGATCAAACTGTTGGGTAAGTGACACCTGTCCAGGTGATTGTCCCCAAGCTGAGGGTCAGTCTGTGATGAGAGGGTTCAGTTGTTTTACTTTATTGTCTCTGCCTACAGCAAGTACAACTTTGCCCCTGGTTTACTAATGATGTAACACTTATATAATTAAATAAATAATGTGACTGCATGTCCAAAGTTTTTAAAGTTTCTCACAAAACCAGAATTTCATGAGATTTTAATAATTTTCCTGGTCATATTTTGTTCACTGATAAAAGATATGATGAGAAGCAGGAGATCTATACCTTTTCATTGTCTGTGAGAAAGAGGTATACTAATGTGTGTATACTTGGATAAGACCTTTTGAATTACATCTTTCTTGGTTAAAATAACAAAATCTAGCATACTAAATCCCTGAAATTTATGAAAATAAGCATAGTATATTGAATTTTCTCGACCCAATGCCACTGTGGAACATGTTTCAAAATTTTCAAAGCATTTCATTAGAAAACTGTTTAAGACATTCCAAATTTTATTTTAAGTTAACTAGGTAATACTGTTTGCAGAGAAAAGTATTCCTATGAAATAATTGTTTTGAGGTTTTAATAATAAAGATGGATTATTTCATATATTACCTCACAGCAGTGTGAGACTGGGAAAGTTCCTTCCATTTATTCCTTATTTTTAAAAAGTGATGTGAATGTGGTGATGTTAAACAAGTCAGAGAATTAGTTCTAATAACAGAGTATTATTGTTCATTGGAAGTGCCAAGAAAATAAGCTTTCTCACAAAAAACAAAAGTAAACAGTAAAAAAGGGCAATTAAAAACATTTGTCTGTGGACAATCAACTGGTTTTGGTGTTTAAACTGTACTGACAGTCTTTGTCCAAATAGCAAAAGGTGATGTTTAGACATCACCAAACCTATTGAAATAAATTGGAAATACCCTATAAAGACACAGAAGAGTTGACACTTTGCCTTACTAACACTCCCTCAACACCAGAGAGTGTGTCCTGATATGAATCCATCCTTTGATAGAACACAAAAAATGGAGAAAGCAACTCAGATTTACAGAATAATTTAAAGACTTTTATAGCCCATTTTCACTGCCACATTGTGCCAGAAGAGCAAAGCAGCAGAAGTGATATATAGATCATTGATTTTTATCCCTTTCAGAGCAGCCCTTCTTAGTATTTTTAATGAAACATTAAATGATTTTAATGTAAACTGTAACAGAATGGCATAGTTTTATACTTTCTTAATTGGATGCTAATATCCGTGTCAGTATTTGCATGAAAAATGGTGTACTAAGCCAAAATATCAAGGTTTTTAAAACTCATAATCATTCTTCTGCTGATACCATCTGTCAGCTTAATCTTTACCTCCCAGAATTCAACGAAGAGGGTGCCTTCAGGGGAAGGAAAAGAAAAAATTACAGTTATGAAAGTACAGTAAATTGAGTTTAAACCATGGGCCTGAAACCCCATTTGATTATATAGGGATTATTAGTTATTAATTGTCAAAGTTGGAAAATAATTAAGAATTGCTGTTTGGGCACTGTCAGTCATCCTCCCTGAAGGAGCTGTGGGACCCCCTGGGGAAGGGATGGAGAAGGTTGGGAGAAGGGATGGAGAAGGGATGAGAGCAGTGCAGATGCATGGCTGGCACAGCAAACCCCTGAGGAGGAGTCATGGAGCTCTGAGAGCACCTGGAGCAGCTGGAATTCCCTGTCCAGCAGGGAAAGTCTGTGTCCCCTCTGCACTGAGTGGAGGGGATGTGAAGGAGTCTGAGCTGTGTGTGCTCCTGCTTCATTCTTCACAGAGCACAGAAGGGCTTGGGTTGGAGGGGACCTTGATGAGCACCTCATTCCCAGTCCCTGCCATGGGCAGGGGTCTCACCCCCTAAATCAGGTTGCTCAGAGCCCCACCCAACCTGGCCTTGATTCTCCTCTGAGCTTGTCATTTTTACAGCTCCCCTGCACATGCATAAACCTGCACAGGGCTGTTGTTTAGGACAAGTCACCTTGTGCTTGTCTTTTCTAGGACACACATCCCTCAGTGCACCATCAGACTGCCACTAAGGAAGCCAAGTCCTCAGAAACAAGGGGAGGAGGGGAGCTGGAGAGCACATCACCTGCTGCAGCCTATTCTGAAAGTAGAACATATGTGCAAAGCAAGCACACATCTCCTGGAAGATTGTCTCAAATCTCTGCAACCCTGCAGGGGCTGCTGGCCAATGTTTTCCTGACAAAAGTAAGAGGGTGCAGGTTCAACCATCTCCAGCTGTCAGCAAATCCTTGGACACACAGCTACTTCACCATCCTAGAGAAATTCCAAAGGCGTTCTTTGTTCTTTCAAAGTGTTGCTGTTGGAATTTCAGAGAGAGCAGCAATGTCTGTATCTGCAGGGCAGCTGCAGCTCCAGAGTGCTCAGGTAACCCAGGGACAGCCCAGGTGGGACCTGGCTGCTCTCCCCTGCCAGGAATGCTCTGCACAGAGCAGAGCAGCCAGTGCTGAGCTCTGTGCCAGGAGCAGAGTGCCCTGTGTGAGCACAGCAAGCCCCTCCACTTCCCTCATGCAAAAAGGATCTGCTCCACGCACTCAAGGACATATTCACAAGCAAGCCCATGTGCAATTGGTGGAAAATTGGTGGAAAAACAAGTAGGAGTTGTTTCCAAAGTGCCAATCTAAAAAAATAAAAAAATAAAATAAAATAAATAGGTTTTATTTCATTTCTTTCATATACTTTAAACCAGTATGAGTGCTGAAAAAATATTTTAAATTATTTTTAACAAAGAAGAAATCAAAGTGTTTTAATGTTGAAATGCTTTCATTTTTTCTTCTTTATTTTTTTTTTTAATTTTCTTTTTCCTTTCTCCCCAGGGAATACTTGCAGCTTTTCATTCTGGTTTGAACAGCTGCAGAAAGGAAAAGGAAGAAGTAAAAATTTGATCTACTGATAGCTACTCTGCTGCCCTGCTAAGAACCTGCTGCTCTGGCCTTGCTTGCTCACAAAGATGTGCTACAAAAATTACAAAAAATTAAAGCAGAATGTAAGAAGTGTGTGGCACATTCACAGGAGGTGGTGTTTACTGCAGTCTCCAAGGCAGCACCTGAAGAACCTTGGCTTCAGGTTTTCCAGCTGGAGTATGAGGTACAGTGGGAGGAGTGTGATCCAAGGAAAACAAAGGGGAGAATAAATGTAATCTTCATATGGAAAAATCTTATTTTGGCATAGAAAATCAAAATTGTTCCAGCAAAATTTTCTTCCAGCCTGTGGAATAAATGAGTACCCATGGCCCTCTCCAGCTCCTGACAGGGCAGAAAATATCAGAGGATCAGAGGTATAGCATCAGACAACTGAGCTTTTTTTCATTAATTCTGTTTTCATAATGTCCAAAATAAAATGAAGCACGTGGTTAGCTGAACAGGGTGGGCAAGTTGGCATAAGGAGAAATACTGTTAGGTTCTAACTTGCAAAGTGGTCCTTTTTTTGTCCCAGGAGGTAGTTAATGTATGATAAAACTTCGTACAGAACAGCTTGCAAATTTGAGGTTTCATAAGGTTTTTGTATGTATGTGCATACATAAATATACATACATCTATATTTATTTATTTATATAAAAGACATTGTACTTTCATTGTACTTTGTACTGTTGCTTTTAACCGGCTCCCCACATCTCATACAAATTTTCTGAATTCTTTGTCCTATGTTTGCTTATCTGTGATTCCAGAATGCCTTGAAGTGATCCTACTGAGAAAATTTCCCAGAATCAGAGTCCTCAGATTGGCATTCTGGTAAGTTAATAGCAGGAGACTCTTTCAGAATGCTTTAAAAAATGGGATCCTTATTTTTCTTTTGTCTTTCTTCCTCCCCGCCCTTCATTCAGTAAGCAATTGCAGATTACCAGAGGGAGGAGAGTGTTTCATATATTTCCTTGTAAGTTGTTTTAAACCTCAAGTAGTTTATGCCACTTCCATTTATTAATACAAGACAGAGTCTAAAGACACAGAGACACAACACATGTTCATTTAGCAGGGGCAGGTTAGCCAGGCTTTCTAGAGAATATTGGACTCTGTTCAGTCAGTGCCATTCTCCAGGTCTTTTTTTTTTTTTTTGGTCCATTGGGGGGAATCTGAATGAGGAATTATACTCCCATATCAGATTGTAATCAGTCATTCTAATGTGAGAGAATTTCCATAATTTATCTGCCAAGGTGAAATTCCATGCAGGGCAGAGGAGCAGCCAGAGGCAGGGAAACCACTTCAGCTGGCATGAGTCTATTGAAGCCTCAAACAACACAAAGGCTCCAGGTTGCTCCTTCCAAAGAGACTTTTTTACTGCAAGACATGGACTCACCTCCCTTCTGGAGAAGTTAATTGTGGTTACACCAAAGGCCAAATTAATTTCATCATCAGCTTACAAATCAAAGTTGGGTCAATAAGGACCTATGTACTACTTCAAATAATAAAATCCCTTTTAAGGGGAGGAATTATTTGCCCTCCCTTTGAAGTATTTCTCTAGGGAAATGAAATGGAGAAGGGCAGAAAATGACACCACCATCTATTTTATAAATGCTAAGTGTCTTTTCACATTCATAAGCCTTTAAGCCAGAGCTTCTTGGCTTTTCATGGTTTTTTTTGAAGGTGATTTGAAACTGGTTTTTTTGTGAGAATGCTCATCTTACTTTTGGGTTTCACCTACATATTTCTCTAGAAGTCCACTTTAACTCAGAACCTGGCAAGTAATTTAGCACTTATTTATTGAAACATGTGCATGAGCCTTAAAACCACCAGGCAGTTGCAGCACAAACATCTGTCTTTTCAAAAGATAACACTCTGTCAAAATGCCCCAGAGCAAAATCTCTTGCCTTGGTTTGAAGTAGAAGCAGCAGCAGCTACAGTAGTTAGAGAGCAAGTATTTTTGGAAAGATGACAGCTGGGTTGTCAGACATTAATGCTGAATTACACAATGCTTGTATGCTACAGCAGAGATGTAATAAGCAATTATTCTTACATTATCATATATAGGGCTGCCAAAGTACTGTCTGAGAGGCAAGATAAAGGGCTCGAGGTCTGTACTGGTTCCATTGATGCTGGGGGTTTCCATCAAATGAAGTTAAGTCTATTTTCAGTCTTGTCATCTAAGGAAGTATCAGCTTAAACATCTGTCATGGCAAAAAGATATCAACAAAAGGCATCTCCAAGGCAGAATTATCCCCAGCATGAGAAAAGCAGGCAAGCTAGTTACTGTAACTGCTGCTGATCAGAATTTAGCTTCTTCATCAGCAGATTTAGTACAGAAAGTAAAATCATATTTACTTAATCTTCAGTGTTGGAACTCTCAACAAATTTCATTGTATTTCACATATGTCATTTTTACACAGCACTGTTAAAAAGATCACTGCAGTCTTCAAAGAAAGTAAGAGGTCTCTGGGTAGCATTTATTTAGATCTTTTCTCATCTGGAAAGAGAAAATAAAAGAACTCCAGTCAGGGAGAAGGATGAGCAAACATACTGAATAGCTCCTTTGTCAAAGAAAACAGCCAAGCAAGCCTAGGGCTGGAAAACAAATGACTAGGGGTGATATGGCTCAGATCTGTGCAATTATAAATAAAAAAATTAAAATAAAGGAATTGCTCACTGTTTCTCAAAATAGAAGAACAAAAGGGACAGCAAATGGGCTGCTCAGGTTACAGGTTCCAAACAATCACAAGGTCATTTTCCAACATCCAGTTTAATGATCAGTTTAGTTAAACTAGTTAGTTAAACAACAAGTCAAATTCATGGCTAAGAGCTAGAAATATATTTGAGGTTAAAACACCAGCAGCTGAATTGATGGGAGGAAAAAACTCCACTGAGGACTTAGTAGGTGTAATTTCTGCCTCAGTTGCAAAGTCTTATCCTTTGTAATTTCTCCCTTGGCATGCATGACTGGAGAGGAAAACAAAGAATATAACCAGAAAAGTTTTAAGGAAAGTTATTCAAAAGCATTTTCATTACCTTAAGATTAGAAATTTTATTTGAAATAATTGTGTGGTTTTCCAAGAAGCATCATTCAACAGCTGCTCCACCTCAGCTCCTGGCAAAGCTGGTAAGGACAGTTCTTCAGACATGACTTTGCTAAACCAAGGCAGGGTGTTATTTTCAGTCAGATTCCTCAAAAATTATTTTAAGCCTTATCTTACACTTCTAGTTTCTTATATTTCAGCTCCGATTAAGCAGTAATTCATCCAGAGAGGACATGAAAGTAGTTGAATCCAACACAATTAAATAAATTCACAGTCAAGTCATGTTAAAGAAAGCTCAGTGTGTTTCCATTTCCACTTGGGACCATGCAACACCCAACTGCCCAGCTATTTTTGGGAAGAATGGCAGGCTTCAAGCACAATGACAACCAAGCAGAAGCATTTCTTAGACTATCAGCTGAACCAAATGTGGCTATGTCATCTGAAGTCAGTTTTATGTGGTATTAATAGAGTCAGTAAGTATGTCACTGAGAGTCACTAAATATTGATTCTCATGTTAAACAGGATCTGCTTCCCCTTTCATTTTGGAGAGACCAAAATCTGTGAGAATCTGCTCCACAGTCACTTTTCCAAGCTGAGAGAGAACTCTGTGGCATGGGTGTCTGTCCAGCTGTGGAATTCTGTTTGTGAGTAGAACACCTGATACCTCTGTTCCAGCACACCTGTTTTCCAGCTGGGCTCTGGCTTCATCCCTCCTCTGACTGACCCACAGCTGGGCTGGTGGCTGCCCAAGGACAGTCAGAAGTGCCAAATATACATTTAAGGAAGCCTTTAATGAATCCCCACTGAAATTCCATCAACTGTGCAAAGTACATGGATTAAATGCTATTTGCCGCACAGGTAAATGTTTTCTGGGGTGTGTATTTATTGGTAAGAAAAATTGACTAGCAGGGTACCTGAATTTCATTCACAGCATCTATTCATAGCACACAGACACATTCTGCAATTGTAGTCACTATTAAGAAAAATCAACAAAAGACTACAACATTATCTGAGCTTCTCCAGCAATTTCCTCTCACAAATTAGGCATGCCTTACTTTTCCTTTTGTTGTCCAAGGAATTATTTTTTGTATAATGTTCCACTGTGCTTTAAATAGTTTTCCAGAGCATTTCTCAGATGAATTAAGAATAAAGTTACCTGCTATTGAACTGCTGTTATTCCTTTGTCGCCTCAGATTCTCAGTTTCAGATGTGCCAGGGTTAAAAAAAGTCCTCCCTAACTCTCACAAAGCCCTCCAGGGAGTCACTGTCACATTTAATCTTTCCCTGTCTCCCTGTTTCTCAGGGTGTCTTCTGAATAACAGCAGTTTTGTCTATTTTATTTGCTCTTTCTCTTACATACACCCAGTTGAAGAAAAGTAATTGAAACTATGGCATCTCACCCTGCAGTATCTGTATAGTTTAAACCAAGGTGAGTCTAGAGATCAAATTTCTGCTTATCAAGTGCATAAATGTGATCCAAAGCCTGGAGACATCAGTGAACTCTGCAGGAGTTCACTTGCTGAGCAGGTGTTCATGGCCCACCACAGGAAGAGAGATTTGGGGTGGAAATAGCTTTTCACCTCTACAAACTGAGAAGCTTTTTGCTGCAATTTGCACCTCTGGACCTCCCAGCAACACCCAGGTTCCTCTGAATGAGTCTGGCAGCCTGGGCTGAGCACAATGGTGAGCCATCAAACAGCTCTGGGTCTCCTGCCTGGCTTTTGCTGTAAAACACAAACTGGTGATGCTGCAGGAGCTCTGTGTCTTGCTGCACTTGAGCCACAGTGGCTGTATCTCTTTCCATGCCATGGTACATGCATTTCTGACCCACCACCAGAACATTCTTCCCATTTTCTACACACTGACCATTTGCTTTCAGGTACGCATTTTTATTTTTTTTTTTTTTATTAGAAGCTTGATTTTTTTTTTTTTATGTTAACTTCTAAAAATTAAAATAATCACCAATGTTAAGCAACCTCCTATAGGAATGAAGCAGAAATGGGTCAGTCAGACCTCATCAGACAAGACAGTCTTCTGTTGAGATAAATGACTCTATTTCCCAGAAATTGAAGTGTCTCATGGAAAACATCCCTGCATCTGGAAACAGGTCTGAGCCAGGATTCACTAAGCATCTAGACTGCCTTCCTCAAAGGGGGAATCTTTGCACCAATTTGCAACAATTGTTTAATTTGAGGTCTTTTTATAAAACTGCTATGCTGGATGGAACAATTTTGGACCTTGAACACTGTCAAAGAATTCTATTCCCTAAACATCTCCAGTGCTGAGCTGCTCTTGTTTCTAACAGTGTGTGCTAACATCCTCTCCTTGCTTTTCTATTGACAGAGACATTCAAAACCTTAAAGCTGACTTTTTTTTTTTAATTGAATAATTGCATGTTAGGCTTCTGAAAGTCTCTTCTAGGGATTTATGCTTTAACTTCGTTCTCAAAACCTCAGTTTTATTAAGCGATGGTGATATTGGGATATTAAAACATTAATTCTGTGATGATTTTTACTACTCCCATTTTCTTTCAGAACCTCCCAAATTATCATTTTGTTATTATGATCTGGTGGAAACCTATTCTTGGTGTGAATGATAAGACAGGTGTTTGTCATTTTGAAGACTCTGGTAAAGGTATTTTAAGGCAGTACTTAGCAGCATAAATTAAGTGTTCTCTAATAATCTACGTGAAGTGTTCAAGAATATTTTCTGTGCAGTTATGAAAAAAGACTAGGGAATTTATACAAATTCTCAGGACTGAATTACATTTTTATATCTTATCATAGAGCAGTCAATTTCTGGCTATTTCTGGCAGGACCTAACCCCAGTTGCTGGCTCTTTCCAGAGGCAGGACTTGGGACACAAATGACACAGACAGGTAAGTTACAGTGGCATCAATGTCCCAAGCAGGTCTTTGGATGTTTGTCCCATGGCTTGGGATCACTTTGTGGTGGGAGGTTAGTGGTTTCAGAAGGAAAAAAAAGAATCACAGTGAAACACCAGCCAGGAAATGCTCTCATGCTCCACCTCTGACTGCTGCACTTTCTCTGCAGTTCATTTTGTTCTGCTTTTGCCCAGCTCGTTTTGTGTTTTACTGTATCCAGTGAAACAGGCTGGAGTGTTTCCCTCACAAAATCATAATGAAGCAGCCACACAACCTTGCTGTCAAATGCATTTTGTTAATTTTCACTTCATTTGATCTCTCCTATTTACACAATATTTCACAGTTCTTTGTATTCCCATTCTAAGCATTTCCTGTGCAAACCTGGCCTTAACATATCTGCTGGCTGCTTTCCCTGCCTTATGTTTTAGCCAAGCTATAAATTACCTTAAATTTCTTTTTTATCTCATGTAAATGCTTACAATTCTTTGGCTAGGTTTTTTGTGGGGTGTATTAATGCTGTGCTTTGCCACTCCTCTCCCCACCAGTGCCCTCTCTCCCATCAGCAGGGGACTTGTGGCATTGAGATGTCCAAGGGCAGCTGCTGGATCACACCCTGAGGATTCCTGCTGAGCTTCTGTTGTGGAAGAGCTGGCATAGACAGGAAGAAAAGCTGCTTTTAAGGTATGGTAAGATAAAAGAGAGCAGCAGCAGCTCTGTGAGAAGCTCCAGGGCTGCTCTTGCTGCCCTAGGATAGTTGACTGTACACATATTTTGTCTGGATGCCTAATTTTATTTTAGGCATTCCTTAGAATGGGCCTCTTTTTTATAAGACATAATTTCTTATTAAAGTTGGTCTTTGATCTCCAAGTGGAGGTTTGGGCACAAGAACAATTTAAAATTATTTCTTAACAGCAGAAATAATAATAGTAGTTGTGTTGCCTTTTTTAAAGTAAGTTTTGTCTCTGCTAGTGAATATCTGCAATTTGTGCTATTGTTCCTCAGAGGAAAGTGTGGAGTTTTTTACAATGAAGAATTCTACTATCATAGATTTGGAGAGCTTTCTGAGTAAATAAACCTCCTTTAATCTCCTTAGCCTTTCACTTGGACATTTATTCACTATAGATCTAATAATTAAGAAGAAACCCATACAATATTTTATTCTTTAAACTGACAGTGTGGTCAACATAACACAGCTGGCCTTTTCCCTTCTTTCACATTCATTTTGGGACAGGTGTGGCAGCCAAATGACCGTGCCACAGCACACTGTCCTGAAGTCCCTAAGGGCAGTGAGGCAATGACCTCACTTTCTTTGTCCAGCTGTAAATTTTTAGAAGGTTTGGGAAGATTTATCTCTTCAGGGGGGCTATGAGTTTTTATTTCCATTAAAATTTATTCAAACAAAATGAACACAAGTCACTTTTAAACACAGAAGTTTTGGGTTTGTTTTTTTTTTTTTTTTAACTGCATAACTGCAGCTGTTTTCTGCCTGAGAACCAGGGTTAGCACATGGTGTGAAATATTGCTACATGCATTTCAGAAAGTCAAAAACCCAAATATTGTTGCTGTGCAGCAGAAGTGATGGGGTTCTTGAGAATATGAGTGGTGAGCAGTTACTCAGATTAATAACAGGATGTCTGCAGTCCACTAAAGAGCATTGGCAATCACTCAGACACCTGAGCACTGCACAGGGAGGACATTCACAGCAGAAAATGTTCAAATATATTGCTGAAAATACATAACATTTCTGTGAATAAATGAAGCTCAGAGTCATGCTTGCTACACTCAGGATCTAACTAACAAAGATTAAAGGTGAGTGGGAGATGCATGGCTTGAGAACTAATCAGTGGAAACCCACACAGCAAAATGAATGAGAAACTGGTGAAATGTGTAAACAGAGGGATTGGGAAGTGGCTTTTGAGCTCTCAGCATGCTGCTGGGCTCTCTCTGTGCAGTGTGGCACTCACTGCTCTGCCTCAGCAGAGGGGGTGGGTGGCAAACCCAGGCCTGAAACCCTGTGCCTGGACACACTTACTTACACCTGAGCAAGCTACTTTGGTCTTTTGTAATCAGGATTTGTTCCAGGGACTGCAGAAGGGAGGAAAGGGTCCAAACCCACATTTCTCAATCAGCCCAGGTTCAATTAAGTGGCCTTTCTGCATTTGCAGTTCCCTGTGTCTCAATAGATAGTAGTTAATAGTTTTAATTATCTGCAACCAGATAATTAAATCTGATGGGCATCTTGCTAGGAACAACTTGTCATGGCACAAGGCTTCATAAAGTTGACAGTGGCTCTCTAGGCAGCAACTGCTTTTGATGGAAGATCTCCAAACTGCTTAAGGTGTGTTTGAAATATTAAAATAGAAATGGCTGCTTTGTTTCTGGCGGGCTTCAGCTTGAGCATTAGGTCACATCAAAGTCAAAGTGCATTTTTAATGATCAGTGCTAGCTGGGGTGCTGAACCTTGAGGGTTGATGTGGGAAAAGGGAGATTAGGACTAAATTGGCTTCTCTTTAGGATGGTGGGAAGAGAAAGGCAAGCAGCAACTACCAGGGAGTGGCAATGATAATGTTCCATAGTCACTTTTCAGTGTATCTCAGTCAGAAACAGAAATAAAATTACTTCATTGACACTAAACAGATAATCCAGCATCCATGCCTGGATTATTATAAACAATAGTTATAAGAAATATAGTAATAAAAATATTTATGTGTAAAACCTAATATTATTCATAGTGTCTGAATAGACTTCAAACCATTATTGGCATTGTGTCCAAGTTGGTGATTATTGTCCTTAATTGACCACGATTTCTTTAATCCAACAACTTGGCAAATGACACAATGGCAAGTTTTGGATAATTAAATGTTGCGGTAACACCACAATTAAATAAATATATATATAAATTAATACCCAGTATTTCTCCATTCCACCATTTCAAAAGACCTTTAGCATTACATTTTCAAGGAAAATATAACTTTCTTTGTGTTATGAGTAATGCAATATTAAGCATATACCTCACCTCTTGAATTGTGGCTTTATCTTTGATGTTAGTGATAAAATGCTCATTGCCTTGAATATTCAAATAATTAGATATTTTATCAGTTTCCTTGAAAAGCTCAGAAGCAAAGAGCAAAACCCCTTGAATGGCTGTTCAATATTTAGTTTACTGTCAGCAGAAGAATCATCAGGCAGGAGGATACTGCAACACGGGAAAAAAAATGTTTGTTGCAGAAAGTCTCAGATTTTCAGAGTGCTTTACAACCTTTGCTGTGTTGTAGTTACTTCTTGCAAAAAAAACCCCAAAAAACCAAAAACTGGAGGCCAGAGCTCCACCTGAGGACACCTATCACAACTGCAGGAGTGTTAAAGGAAGCAGAGCCATCTGAACCCAGCTGAAGGCTCTGCTCAAGCATCCCTTCTGCTTTAAGTGGTGTTTAAAGACAATAACATGAGGAAAATCTGCATTTCACCTTTGCAGAAGAGGTGATGCAATGCTTCTATTTTTATGCATGAAAATAGAATTAAAGATCATATATAGTTAGAACTGAGGATGTAAATTCCTCAGGTTTTCTTAGGAACATCAAATAGTGGCACCAATGAAATACCAGTGTTTTTAAGGTTATAATTTACCAGTGGCATAAAAAGAAAAATTAGTATTTAGATCTTTGTTATGCTTAATCATTTCAAGCTTTCTGACTGCTGTGAGGAAGTCTTGGAACATTAGAATAAAATCAGCTCGATGCTCATGCATAATGTGCAAGAAGTTTTTTGTTTGCTATAATTTCTACTCTTTCATACTAATTGTCATCAGCAGAGGATGCAGGCTGTAGTTGTCTTGCTAAATATAAATATAGCTACAGTATTTTTTGTTCAATTTATTCATTTATCTCACCCTGAGTGTATACACCATGTAAAATATATCTCTAAAGAAAGATAAAGAGAGTATTTCAGTGTGTGTGCACCGTAGAAATGAGAGGTGCAGAATGTATGAATGCTTTTTATTTTTATTGAGAGGCAAAATAGAAGAGTGATTGCCATTCCTTTCTGCCACAGATTTTGGTTATGGCTCCATGCTCCAGATGCTTATGGAAGTGTGCAGAAATATATTCTCAAAAAAAGTCAGATGTGGCTTGACTTAAATATTAATTATTTTACAATTTCAATCATTTTAAGTATTATCTATAAAAAAAGAGTTCACCATAAATGCTTCATAATAAAACACTCTTATATCTATAAATCACTGTAAGTAACACTTTGTATACATAAGTTCATAATGAGATTAAATGTTTGATTTCACCATCCTGAACTACGCCATTGCAATGAATAATACAAAGAGTTACAAACACAATGGTTTGGGTTTTTTTTAACTTAAGAGTTTGAGGTGCTTTTATGAACACTTGAATAGTTAAGTAATTTCTGAAGAAAAATATGTGCTTATCCAAAATCAAGCACCACATTTTCAAGAGGCTTTTCTTTTTCCTTCACACTGGATGAGAAAGATTGCAGTTGTTACTAAGTAGTCAAGGAGAAAAAAGATTACTGGGAGCATTAAAAGCAGGCAAGTGTTTTCATTTTAATTTTGGTTTTGCCACTCTTCAAACTAAGACATGACTTCATTGTTTTCTTTCCTTCAGGAATAAGTCACTGCAAGATTTTACAGAGAATATGAGCAGTAGTGAATATGAGCAAGAAATAGAGGTGCAGAAATATTCTGCTTGAAACAGACAATTAAACATGTAACTGTTTAAAAGGGGAGATGTGAGTTAGCAGAATCCTAAGCAGAAATTCTATATATTTTTGTATTACTTCACCCAACAAAATGTAACCTTTATAATTCTCCAAGTGTTTAGAAAGCTGGATGCATAGTTCTAGAACAGACCTTGTCCTAGAGAAACTGCTGAGCACAGCTTTTATATTGTTGTATTAATGCTTTTTATTTACTGTGAAATGTTCACATTATTGAATCCTATTTTTCTCACAGCTGGTCACATGGTGGAAAGCAAACCATCCAGTTTAAATAAATAAAACAACACCATTGACTTCTGTAAGTCAGAAGGTAGCAATTCTGTGTAATGGAAATGGAAATACGAATGAAATTTTTATTTCATGGATAAATGGAACTTGCAAAAAGGTGGTGCAATGTTTTTCCCCTCTTTTGTTCATCTCATCATTAGGTCACACACTAACCCATCCTTCATTCACCATATTCCATATGTTTTGGTGCATTTCAAAAGGGTTTATGAACATTTCTCTTGTGATCTAGTAGCTTGGGGAGCAGAGGTTGAGGGGTTGAATTACCCAAGGTGTCCAAAAGTTATTTCATGGACACGTCCTCTTCACTGAAGATTATTTGAGATAATAGCTGTTTGCCTGTGGGTCTCTTTTTCATGTTGGAGACTATTCTCAGTGCAACATCTTTTTAGGCTACTCTCAGCACTCCAAACAATAACCTACTCACTCACTTTGTCCTCCCTCTATTTTTGCACTCATTAATTTAAGAACAAATGTAAAAACAGTCTTTAATTACCAATAAACATTTTTATTACCATATTTATTTTAGTGGACTAAAATAGGGTGAATATTTTGCTAATGTTGTTTCTTTTTTTCTTTTTTGTTGTTGTTGGGTTTTTCTTCCTACAAACACAATGAAGTTTAGAAAGGTCTGGCATTATGAGAGCCAGAGGATTGCAAAGTTAAAGGTAGCTAGGGGGAGAACATAATTAGTGAGGGGCAGGAGCTGAAGGCTCTGCTGGGCAGATTCTGAACCACAATGCAATGCAGAATGGGGCAGTGAAAGCCTGGGTTTAATGTTTTTCACATTAATCCTCCTTTAGTACTTCTAATACGTGCATTGTCCTTGAAGAGAGGGGGCTGTGCACAGAACGTTCCCCACCTCCTCTGCAGCTCTCAGAGACGTGGGAGACTCCCTCGGAGCAGCAGCTGCTTTTCTTGGTGCTTATCCAAGGCAACTGGAGCTGTGAAGCTTTTGAGGATCACCTTTCACATTAAATCTGTTTTCTTCTGGAAATAAATTCTCACTTCAGCCTGGCCTGTGCTATATAAGTATACAAATCAAGAAGTGTTTCTGATTGAAAGGGCACATAGAGATTGCTCCAGGCTACTAATACCATCCTTGTGTGAAACAAAGAGAGATAACCAAGAGAGGGCTCAAAAGTGATAATACACACACAAAAACGTGCTATCTTTTTCGAAAACAGCACACCTTCATCACCACTAGCTCAGAGAAATAGTGTTTTCTTTATATTTTAGTGACACTTACAAGGATTCCTGCTAAAAGATGTAAAAGCAGGATTCAGTGCCTGTGTTAAAGCTACAGTAGTTGAAAATAAGCTGATGAAGAGCTCAAAGATCTGGATGGGACTGGAAAAATATTTTTATTTCGATCCAAAATTAATGCTGCAATGTAAGAAAAAAAATTCAATCTTCTAACCAAGGACTTTTATGCTCCTATCCTCAATATCTTTGAATCTGAACTTCATTTTATCTTCCAGCCATTGAATTCCCCTCTAAAGGACAGAAAAACTTTCCATTCATTTCAGTGTGGGCTTAGTGAGGTGTCATGGACAAGGTGAAACAGATAAATGAGCATTTACAGAATCAGGTATGAGCATTTCTGAGTCACAAAGGGGTGATATGGTAATATACAGCACCCGATGGGAATGCTGAGCACCTGGAGAATGATTTTCATGAGCATGTGTCCTACCTTCCAGCTGGTACTGTCCCCTCTGAAGTCATAATTGTGTAAACACAGCCACACCTGCCTCACACAAACTTCCCCTCAGCAAGACAGTGGTGGAATGGCACCACAGAAAGTGGGGTGCCCCAGTGTGTGCTGGTTTCTGTACTGCAAAATAAAGCCTGAACCATTTCTACATCCTCTTGACCCAGGAGAATATCTACATACCTGAAAGATTATTTCAAAATTCAATTTTTTCCTCTATATTCTATAAAGGCATTTCTTTAATTCAGCATGGTAGAACCAACTATATAATAAGGCACTACTCCTTTCAAACTTTTTAAATAATACTTTCCCAAGCTATAGGTAAAAAGGTCATGATCTGCAGGAGATAAGGGTAGCAGATTGTCCAGTAATAGGGATCATTTTTCTTGCCTGTCTGGAATTTTTATTGCAATGCTAGATCCTCCACAGAGCAAAGAAAATGACAGGGAAAGCATCGACAGCATTCTCCGGTGCCTGCTGAGGTCCTTAGCCTTTAAATATTTCAGGCAGCATCTCTGATTCAGAATGAAAATGGACAAATGAAAACAGGAACTGAGTTCTTCAGGATGGGAGTTGCGGGAAGAGCCAGAGATGAGATTTATCAGGGTATGGAATAGGTTTCCAGTGGAAAGTTATGGCAAATTAGCCTGAATATAGTACTCAGATATATGGCAGGAAGCAATTCCGGAGAGTTATGGCAATAAGCAAAGTAGCCTGCAGGTCTTTTTCATCTGGACAGTTTGGGAATGAGTCTGTGATTGGTTTCCCTCATGGCACAGTCTGCAGCTGGTAAGCAAGGAGGGGAAAAAAGTCAATATTATTTTTTTAAAGTGTTCCCATTATTTTGCTCTTTGGCCAATACTCATTATTGTGTAAGTCAAGTTTCCCACTTATTCTATAGCACCCTGGAAACAGTTTTGATTGTAGAAACAACCAATAGCCTCTTGGAGGTGGTGGCAGGAAAGTAGGGCAGAATCAGGAAGGAAAGACCAAAGCTGCTCATCTCATCACTCCCCCCCGCCCCCATTATAAGAGCACTCAGCTCAAGAGGACCTTTTTTTCAGGCCATGTTCAATCTGCTGCAGTTTCAAAAGTCTCAAGTGATAGGGAATATTTTCTCACCATTTACTGGGAAGTTGGAATGTGTCAGCTCCAACTAATAAATATCTGGTTTGATGGTGACATTTACAAGTCTCCTGCTCCACTGAGCTCAGTGCACAAGTTCACAGCTCACATCCCAAAGTCAGTTCCTTAATTATCTTGTCCTTCCCCCAAAGATTTGCCAGGAATTCTTCTGATGATGCCCCAGACAGATGGGGTACACCAGTGAAACAGGTTTTACCTTCAACAGGAGTTTCTGGGTTCCTGAGGACAGTTGACTGGCAGGAGGAAGTGACTCAGCTGCTGTTTCAGTGCCTGCTCCTCCAACCCCCACAAGGTTTTCCTAAAAATGCATTTGCTTGACTGCTATTCAACTTTTTCATCACACATTCAACAGAAAGAAAGCAAAATCTTCCCTCAAACAATGTTCTCTATTATTGAAGGCAGTTTGGGGAAAAGATCTTGTATCTAGGACAGGGTAGAATATAAATTAACATGGAAAAGACAAGAGGAATTTTAACACAGTGTATGGTATCCAGGATTTTTTCATAATTAAATTCTTACTTCTTAAAGAGACATGGACTCTTTCTCCTTCACAGATTTTCCACTGAAAATTTTTTATTAGAAGTCGTAAGACATGGAGAGAAGAGACCAGAAGATCCTATGGCTCTTTAGTTGTACTTGCTCTTCTGTCTCCTTCATGAAATATTATAGGGAACAAATAAATATAAATTTCACACGTGTGGAATTATACCTTCTTTATGTGCAGAAATTAATTATAAATCCTTCCAAAGTAAATCCTTATGATCTCATCAAATTACTGTATTAAAAATCATCATAAAAATATCTTTCCATGTGAGACTCTCAAATATATGAAATGTAAATTAATTCTCAGAAACCAGCCTGAATGAATGCATTAAGCCCATTCCGTGGGTGGTTATACAGACACTTTGAAAATTTTTTGTTCATATCTTCAATCACCTAAAGTGGCACAACAGTAAAACGCTCAAGCCCTCCATCTTATTTGCTGCAACCATGGCACAGAAATTAGACAGGAGACTTTGGAACAAAAATACTGAGAGATTTCATTAAAATATTTTATTCCTGAGCACCTGAAGTGAAAAAAAGAATCCACAGAAGACTCAATATGTTGTTTGACCAAAAATAAAATTAGATGAATAGATGCATCTCTATTTACCCTGAGAAAGCCATCCAGCATACATAAAATAAGGGTGAAAAAATATCTACTAGCACTAACCCACAATAGTACCAAATTGTCTGAAAATGCTCTTTCCTAGAAGATTTAATACTTTATCTAAAAGTAGGCAGGTATTTCAGACAGAGGTCTGTCAGTGTTTTCATTAACTTAAATGATGGAAGACTATATTCATGTAAAATTTACAGTTTACATTAAACCATCAAGGGTAACAACATTCTTGAAGCCAGAATTAAGATTCAGAATGATCTTGATAAATTGGAAAGATGGTCAAGATTCAACGAGATGACACTGGGCAAGTGGCAATGTCCTGCTCAGTTTCACAAGAGAAGAACAGAGCTGAAGTGCCTGTGAGCACTGCAGGGCTGTGGCAGGAGTGCAAATCTCATCTTGCTCCTTGGTAGCACCACTGGCACACATAAAACATGGGAGGTTATTATTTTTGGTGCTTAGCACTGGTAAAAGTCTCATCCAGAGAACATCACTCAGGACTAAAGTATCTTGGAAAAACAAAACAAACTGAAAACCTAAACAAAAAGCTGTAGATAAATTGGCAGGACTGGCGAAGCATCAAGAACAACAGGAGTTTTAACAAACATCTCTGCATAAAGACAGAACAAGTTGCAGCTTTTGTTTGTTCATTTCCAAAAAAAAAAAAAGAGAGAGAGAGAATGAGTGTGAGGGAGAAGAAGAAGAAGAGAGATGGGAATAATTACAATTTTGATAGGGAAAGTATGTTTTTAATCTATACTCCATTAAATATCTAAAAAAGATACAACTGAGGAAAAACCAACCCCACAAGGCTGAAGACTGTAATCAGTTTATTTTGCTTAGCAGATATATAAAATGAGTTTAAAACCCAACAGCCACAAGGGCAAGATAAAAACTGTAACTCAGTCCTTGCTCAAGACATTGCTCTGTACCTTTTTTTACTTCTGAGTAACACTATGGTACTTGTGCAGAGCAACAAGGAAGGAACACAGTGAAACTGACATTAACCATAAATTATTCACCACTTCAAATTTCCAAAAAATTGTCTACATTATTCACCAGGTTTGACACTTGCCACAATAGTAAAACAAAGACTATTATTTCCTTTTTGTGACTCAACCCACAAAACCTCTCTCATTACTGAAGACAAGACACCAGAATTAAGATTGCTTCCACCCTCAAACAACAAGCTCCACAAAATTCTCTCCAGCTGTTCTTTTCCACACTTCTGGCACACAATGGAGGCTAAGAGCTTTCAGATGCTGAATCCCATGTAATGCTGTTAACAGCAATAAGTATCTCTGCTGCCATATTTTAGTCAGTCACAGTTAATAAAGACAAGCAGTAAGTATTAGATTTGAAAAAAAATGCTTGAGCTAACATTCCAACGTGGGGTCTTTTTTTTCATTTTTCAAACATGTCTGATTTGTATATTTAACAGTGGCATTGACTAAAGACTGGAAAACTTGTATCCTCAGTGGTGGAAATGCAAATGGTATTCATTTTTAGATCTAAGCAAATTAAAGTGCAGAATTCCTATGGGCTCTCATAATTAGATATTTAAGGTGGATTTTGGAGCAAACTGTTAAGCACAGAGCTGCTTTAGTAGCTGTCATAACCACTGAGTGCTGAGGCAGAAGGTATTCAAAGGACACAGACAGCATTTAGGAATTTTGAAATGAAAAGCTATGGGATTGACAACCTAAGTGCAATTCCTCTGGAAATATCCCTACCTTCTGGTGGAATTTTTGAAAACCCTTTCCTGGGTGTCTCAGTGGTTTACACAGTGCCTGTTTGGGCTGAGCAACTCCAAGTTCTTTATTAATTAATCTTTTCAAACGCATCCTTTAAACACATAATGAGTATTTGCAACCTTGGTTTTGCTGAGCATTAACTCCAAGCAGGTGACATGCTGTTGGTATGAAAAGGCAAGACTGGGAAGCAGTTGTCCAGAAAATAAGAAAATTCTGAAGAGAAAAGGGAATACCAGGGAGTGACTCTGGCTAGGATCACAGATTTTTGCCTAGGGAAACTAAATAATGGGAAGTTATGGAGAAAGGTTGAAGAATGAATGACTAGATGGCAAAAGAGAATAAAAACACAGGACACATACCCAGCTGCCTTCTGAAATATACTTCCTGCTTTTTTTGCCCAGGAAAAAGCTATAGTTTAACCAGAAATTAAACAACTGTCACTTACATGCCTCTTGCCACAAGAGAGAGGTCCAAGCAATATTCATGCTGCACATGCTGATATTTTATCCTGTCTGAGCCATTCATTACCTTCATTAGCAGGACACTGCCAGAAGTACTAAAATGCAAGGTATTCAGCCTATTATTCAGCTTTCTGTGGGTCCTTCCTCAGAGTAAGGGTCTGTGTGTTATTTAATGTCTGATCCCAGTCCCTGGTGCAGCCTGGCCTGTGCTGCTGATCTCAGCTGCTGGGGGTTAGTGATGGCATTTCCTGAAAGGAATTTCTGCCCAGTTTGGATGTGGATGAAAATTTTCTACAGATCAAGCGCTGGAAATCCCTTAAAGAACTAGAAAGCCTTTTCTGAGCTTTCCTTGCCTACTTTTATCCTCTTTCCTTCTCTTATTTCTATTCCTTTTGCTTTTCTGTTGTCTCTCACAGTCACAGAGCTGGATGATCTCCCATGGCAGGCACAGGCTCTGAGCAAAGCACGCTGAATATTGCAGTGCCTCTATTGAAATGACTCCTAGTAACCAAAAAAATACACCTAAAGAATGTCATTGAAGCATCTGTTGTTCCTCCCTGGATCACTGTAGAGTAGAGCTGACCATAATACTGGGCTCCTTCATAGCTATATTTCTGAGCACATATTAAAAAAAAAGCAGATTTTTAAAACAAAAACACAATAAATATTAAAACAGACAAGCAAAGAAACAATATAATCATTTCTCATGAAAACAGTTTGGGGAACAAATTTCTTGGAAGCCTCCCTGTGTTAGTCAAGTTTCTCCTGAAAGGAGGCTTTGAACAAGATACAACAATCTTGCTTCGTTTCAAAGCATTCCCCATGGAAAACACATCACTTGGTCTTGTTAAAGGGTCTAATTCAGCAAGAAAGAAAGTGAGGCCAAGAAGAATGATAAACAATTCCTTTCACACCAGGTACTGAAATAGAGATCTGCTGTTGAGTTAGATAAAGCAAAACTGGGGTGCCAGTTTTTTTATCAACCCTCCCCAGCCACACACCCCGCAGCGCAGTGGGATTTTTGTTCCCTAAAAAAATTTGCTCATTTGCTTTTCCTGTCCCCTGAGAGGCTGTCACTGAACATGCCCTGGAACTGAGGCTGCCCATGTTTACCTGAAGCAAAAAGAGCTGGTTTTGCTGTAATGCATATTCACTCATTTTGAATTGTTTCCAAAGTCACCTTCTTGATCCTGGTGCATCCTGCTTGCCATTCCCACTCCTGTCCTGCGAAAAGATGGAAAAAAAATGGTGACTAAAACAAATTCTATTCTCAGGTCTGTCCAGCACCATGTGTAGCCTTCATTTAAACCTATGTTATGGTGGTATTTGACCCAATGTTTTCATTGTGTTTATTTTCTTCCCCTTGGCCAAATGGAGCTTCAGTGTCCTCTGTCCAGGGTTCTCCCCACATGTTCACCTGCTTCTACCCCAAACACTTGGGACATCAGCTTTCCAGAGAAAGTGCTCTCCTTTTTTAGGTCTGCTTTACTGTAGGAGCATTCAAATTATGTGAAGTGAGACAGTGGCAGATAAATTGAGAGTTCACTTGACTGCTTCTATTTCCTTTATTTTGTATCTTCTCCATTTTTGTGGTTTAAAAAATTTGTAAATATCACCCAGAGCTTGAATATCACCCTGCTGAAGAGGAAATATTAGCAAATAATGTGAATTTAGGTACTTCTTAAGCAAAGCATCTACAATAACACTGATGCCTGAATCGGTAATGCCTGAAGTGATATTCTACAATTCTTAGAATTAGTGAAGATAATTAAAATGTTATTTTAAACAGACTGAAATACTAATTATTGCTTTAGCTGAGATTCCCTTTATAGCAAGTTACATTTAACATTTCATTAAGAAAGCAAATGCAAGAGGTATCATTTATATCTACTTTGTTTGTGGGGCAGAAGTAAATTCAATTTATCAGTAAGGTATTCAAATTAATACAAAATGAGCCAGTACATTTAGCAGAAGAATGCTTCTTGTCTTTTCTGAAGCTCAAGGAAACCAGAAGCAAAGGAAAAAAACAATAAGGAAAAAAATATATTACAGCTCAGATTCAAGGCAGCAAATTACGAGATTTTTCTCTCTACCCAAGACAGAAACTCAAATAAATAAAAAAATATCAGCAAGAAGATCTGACACAGGTCTCCACTTCTTTCCTCATCCACTAAACTAAATCATCCCTTGTGCTTTGATGGCTTTAAGGAGCAAACCAGTTTTCTTTCTAACCTAAAGATCTAAAGAAGATTGCCTGTAGAGTAAGGAACATCTGAGACCTTTGACAATTCCCCCCATGAGATGTACCTAAATATTTTTGCCTTGAACAAGAGCGTACTAGAAAGAGAGAATTTGTGGAAGTAATTACAGAATATTGCAGTTACTCTCTCTTCCAACTCCAGCTTAACCTGCTCCCTGCAGGTTTCCTGTTTAATCAAGACCTCTGGGGACATGGATTGTTCTTGTCAGCAGCAGTTAAAGACACTTAAGAACAAGAAGAACAGAAAATCTCAACCTTTGCAAGCCAACCTCATCTGTCTCTCAACCAAGACTTGCCCAGACCTTTTGGCCTAAAGCCCCAATGCAGCACCCCTAGCATGGAAACTCATGCCAGGCAAATAGAAATCCTACCTAGCAGCACCCTAAAAATCTTTACCCTTATTGAACCAGATTTCCTTAGAAGAGCTTTGTTCCCCAAATAGCCTACTCCATCTCAGATGGGAACTCAGAACATTTGGGAAGTGCAGCAGGCTGTTCTTTGGAAGGTTGTATCCCACAAACTGTTGTTTTTCTTGAATCTTGCCTGCAAATCCCATGTTACTATTCAAGAATCTTTCTGTGCAGCTGATCACATTAAATTCTTCCCAATACTTCTACTGTTTTCTTCCTCTTGCTCCTGTTCTTTTGCTGTTGCTTTCTGTCTCTCTTGTTCTGGCTTTGCGGCAACCATGCACCAGTCACCTCTTGGGCTTTTCTTGGAAATGTATCTTACTGTCATTTAACTTTGGCTTTTGAAGTACATACCTTAGATTTAATAAAAACTCAGACCAGCCAGTGTTTTGGGAGCAGACCTCACTGAATAAGCTTTGGGTCTTCAAAGACCTGGACTCCTCTCCTGTCTCCAGACCAGGCCCACTCAGCAGCTGTGGATAAGTTGTATCTTCACATATTTGGCATTCATTTTCAAACCTTTTTTAGATTGAGGTCATTCATTCCCATGTGCTTGTATAGAACCTGTTATAATGTGGCCCTGATTTCACTTGAGTTTACTGATGTATGAAGGAATAACTACATTTCAGAGGGGAGATAAAGGCTGAAATCAGTAGAACAACTGGCAGTTCTTATTAGACAATAATAAAATTGAATCTCGTATTAGACACTTATTTCTTAGCTAGTTCTTTCTTTAAGACCTAGTCAAAAATTATCTCCTATTGTAGTGTATAGAGGAAATCTAGCAAATAACCCCAGTTTTTTAAAAGTAGAGGAAGCAGGAGGCACAAAAAAAAGAAGTGATGTATGTTGAGACAAGGAACCAAGTTCATTTGCTTATTCTTGGAAGAGTGCAGTCATGTTCTTCCAGTTTTAGAGATTATTTACTTTCTGAAATATGTTTTAGAGAGTATATTATGGTCATATTCACTATTGGCCTCAGAGAAGGACACGTACTTGGAGCTTGTTCAGAGTAATTTAATCAATCTTATACAAAAAAGCTACAGCCAACCATTATGGCCCAAGTCAATACTAAAATGATTTCCCAAAACTCATTTCAAAGTCACTTCCAGGAATCAACTGGTAGCTTCAAAACACTGAGGCTCAACGATAAATTAAATTTTCTCAAAAGTCTGTAATTGAGCTTTTTTTAAATAAAAATTATGGTTTACTGCCATTTCCTTTAATAAAATACTGTGCTTTGGGTGGCATGTCATTGTGTTCCTGGTAACTCCTCATTTTTTAATGTAAATCAATATATTTGGTATGGTTGGTACCACCTCATAGTGACAAGAAGTACTAACACAGCTCATTTTATAGAGGGAAAACAAACACATGGCATATATTTAATCTGCCTGCCTGCCTACCAGATGGAGAAAAGAAGGGCCAAGACACTGATGGAGTAACTGTTTAATCACATCAGCTTGGTGGCTTATTTATAAATGCAAACAAGTCCACTTGCACCTTTGGGAACTCACCATTTTTCTCCCAGCTTCTGAGAGTGCATAGTGGTTAATATTCTATTTACAGATGAGACAGATACCTGATATGATCATGACATAACAAGGAAATAACATCTTTGTGACTGCTGGCTCACCTGGATACCTGTATCATAACTACTTGAGAGCTAAACTGTTCCATTTCATGCACTGAGAATACCACTGATTAATTTAAAAATTCTCATGTTTTGATGATTTTTTCTTGTAAGTCTCATAAATATATCACAAGTACCTCATAGCTATTCCATAGAGAGCATCACTTACTTCAGCAATACATTTATTCAGGTACAGCCAATGAATATTTTGACACTTTCTCCTTCACAGGATGAAGATTTACTTGATGACAAAAGGTTTGCCAGATTTTGTCTCATTTTTGGGTATTTCAGTTCCTGTTTAAATCAATGTAATTATTTTGTGGGATAAAAGGATACCCAGAGGAGCAGAGAATGGCAAATGCTTGTCTCAGAATACTCAGTGTGGTAGAGGGCACAGATCCTGTAGCACTGCTGACTTGTTGATATTTCCCTGGAAAAGGGGGCAAATTCAGCTCTTGCAAGAAAGCAGAGTTAGGCCCTGTCTGGTCTGTGTCACCCTCACATGTGACAAGTCAGAGAAATCAGACTCAAGGGGAATATTAGGGAACAAGAAGAAGAGAGAAATTTATTGGAGAGAACAGCTGGGATCATAAACAAAACAAAACCAAACCAAAAAAAAAAAAA
>VZRH01001410.1:1162462-1336107 GCA_013397555.1 Urocynchramus pylzowi
AAAAAAAAAAAATCCCACCAAAAGCCAACAACCCCCCAAAAAAAAACCTCATATATTTTTCTAGAACTGTAGGAATGACAGTATTTCCCTGTCTCATTAAATATGTCCAGGAACATTCTGCATATTTTTAAATTCCTCTGTTGAATTATGGATTTTGTCTGCCACTTCTTCCATTTGTTTTTTTTTTTTTTATTTTCTATTTGCTTTTGGTTTGGTTTGGTTTTTGTGGGGTTTTGGTGGGTAATAAAAGGAGTGAAAAGTGAGAGAGAGGCTAGAAAGAATAAACAGTCTTCAATGATCCATTAAAGATATTACTAATACAGTAGGAAGATTATCATAAACTGTACATATACTTTTACCTCAAGAAAAAAAAAAAATTGTCTGTTTTCCTAATTTTTGTGGGGTTCATTTAGACAAAAAAAAAAAAAAGAAATAGAATCATATGGAAATATCAATGTAAATATGATACAAAAAATAAGCTGCAAATTTAAAAAATAATTACCATTAGGTCTACTTACCCAAGCACCCGATACATTTTCTATTGCACAGCCTTTTAATAAGCATTGGTTCTTCAATAAAAATGGTAATTTAGGCAGAATTTAGGGGGCTGGTGGAGAAAGCATCAGGTGAGGTTCTGTGGGCTTTGCTTTGCAGACAGTAGGACCAGACCATCATCGTTGTTGCTTCTGGCCTAAAATCCAAGAGCCAATAAATCATAGTGATGGTTCTGCTGCCAGGTCAATTAGCAGCACATAACCCAGGAGAAAGAATTAATTATCACAAATTCACCTTCTGCCTTGACATCTGTGGAACTTTCTATTGGGTCATTTACCTGTGCTGGACTCTTTGGGTGTTTCACCCAAATCTACAGAAACAAAGCCTTTGGCTCTCTTAAATTTCTAAACTTGGGTACTTTGACTGAAATCAGACTCAGGGTATGTAAGGATTTTATACCAGGTTTTCCCTTCCATAGCTATGGATATGTGGGGCAGGAGGTTACTGGGACCAAGTGGGCAGCTCCAGAATCTTGCTTGGACCTCTGAGAGACCTCTCAATTTCTTATTCCAACCTCCAGAAAAAAAAAAATTCCAGTGCTCCTAAGCCTGTGATCTTGACGAAGACAAATTATTATGACTTTTACTATTCATAGAGCCACAACAATTTTTTTCTCTTTAAGAGAAACTTCTTTTTTTTGTTCTTTGTACATTTTGCACAAAGCTCCCTATGGTGAGCTCAAGCAAAGTGAGGAGTGAGCAGGATATGCAAGGGTTCTGTCCCCTCTCAGATTCAATAAATGGATTTCTAACAGATGGCTAATCACAAAGATAACTATTAACCAATCCTAGTAATGCTCAGCTCTTCCAGAAACATCATGGAGGGGTATTCTGGCACACTGTGTTCCAGCACTGCCACTGAAGTGAGCCAAACATACTCTGCCCTAGGCTGGTGCAGAGATTGAAAAAACCAGACTATCTGGTATCCTGGTGGCTTATTTTGATTCTTTCTAACTGCAACCCTTTATCAGCCATGGAGCTTTATTCAAGACCAGCAAGGGCTGATTAATTGGATTTTCTTGGCAGGTAACCTTTCTTACTCTGCCAATTAAACCAAAGGAAAAAAAAAAAGGGCTACTGATCTCCTGTGAGAAGAAACACCCAAGTGATCAAAGACTGGATTCCCTCTCCCAGAACTCCTGCCAGTGACTATGTGTGATGCATCTGTGGACACTGTGGTGCTCATGCACCATAAACGGGCACATTATTGGGTTTTTCATTCATCTGGAAGTTCAGTGTGAGTAACAGAGGTCCTGGATACTCATAAATATGGAACAGATGCCCAATATAATCAAATTTAGCCTGAAAAATTCTGGCTGAAGAAAGGAAATTTGTGTGGTAAAGGGATACAAAAATCTTAAAAGTGTGTGCTGTGATGGACAGGCCAGTGCTTTTCTCTGTGCTTTCTGGCCAATCAATCTTAAACCCTTTCCTGCAGCTCCCTGTGTTCCATAAGATTCTTTTCCCTCTATTTACAGAGAGTGAAGTACAGATGGGCACCCTCTTAGGCAGATAGGAATGGTGACTGTGGACTGCACCTTCCTGGAGGAGCAGAGCAGCCCTTGGATGGCTGCAGAGAAGGTGTGATGCCACACACTGCATGTGGCAGGAGCTGAGGGCTGCTGGGGGCTGAATCACATTCCCAGGAACATCCATATCTCCCTAGATGGTTCTGTTCTGGGGGGCTCATATCCCTCTTACCCTTCTCAGTAAATCCACCCTTCAGTCAGTGACTTCTGCATCAGGAAGAGCTGGGGTTGTTTTGAGGGAGCCGAGGCACTTTTGAAGTAAAGGCAGAGATTCTCACTCTGTTCCTGAGCTCTGGAACAGGGCCAGCCATAGGTGTCCCCCTTTCAGCCCTGCATGGCACAGCTGATAAATAGGAATCCTTCTCTCCACCAACAGGCTGTTCATTTACGTGCTGCCCGCCCCAGGGAGCAAATCTGAGCCATCCAATTTGTCCACCTCACTGCACAGGGAACCCTATGCCCTAATATAGTTTTGTGCTCATTCCTGGCAGCTGGGCTCACAAAGGCAGGAGCTGCAGAGAATAAACCAGTGACTGGTTCTGGCTGAGCCCAACATCAAGAAGAGGAGCTGTGCTTTGGATCCTCCCTGGCTGATCTTCTGCTAAATCAACTTGATTCTGCTGGCATCAGTGGAAATGAGCTGATTCAGGCCATTTATAGTTTCTTCTTGTTTACTTACTGCATCCAAATGACTGCCAGGCACAAAACCACCTGACTGAGGACATTAGACACAAAGGCTTTATACCCTTAATGTTTTGTTCATCTTAACAAAGATGAGGACTTTACCTTCTGATGAGAAAGCCAGGCCTCTGAACACTTAGCACTAATAAGGTGCTTTTCAGTTTCTAAGTGCTTTACAAACATTAATTAATTATTCCTTTCAACAACACTTGGTTATTTTCAGTTACTAGAGTGCATGTTTACCGAGTTAGCTCCATTCGTGCACAGCACATTGTTGGCAGCAGGCAGGAGCATAAATTGATCTATAACCACATGCTGTAATTTGCAGCAGATTTGCTTCACCAAACACCATCAGAGCAGCTCCAGAAGTGGCTTGGAGGAGTGACCACTCCTCCCTGTGTCCTATGGTGGGGATAACCTTTACCTTCCCTGCTACACTGAGCAGAAACAGAGAATCTGTTCGCTGCACAATTTAACTAATTCCATGGAAACATATGTCAAACGGGAGCTTCACACAGCTGCAAGAAAGTAGCAACAAATGTTGTATGTGCCACAAATAAATACCCATTACACTACAGAAATGACACAGAGAATAGGCAGATTTCTGGTTAGTGAGGTTGCCACGGTGAGGCAGCAGAAATTCCTGCTTGTGACAGTTATTAAAGATACAAAATACTCCTCATCTGTATCAGGAAGCTGACAACAGCTAAAGAAAAAAAAAAATCTAACCCAAAAATCAGCCAACCAACCAAAAAAAAGAAGCATGACATACTTCCCTACCCTAACCCTAACATGGCCAAGTTCCACTGGAAAGGAAGATGACCAGAAGGCAGGAGCTGGAGTCTCACATCCTCAGCTCAAAAAGAGGGTGGTGAAACAGTGGAACAGGCTGCCCAGAGAGCTTGTGGTTGCCCCATCCCTGGAAACATGCAAAGCAGCTTGGACAGGGCTCTGAGCAACCTGATGTAGGGGAAGGTGCCCCTGCTCATTGCAGGGAATTGAACTAGATGACCTTGAAAGGTCCTTCCACCCCAAACCATTCTATGATTCTACAATTCTCTGAATTTCTAGAAGAGCAACCTTAGCCACTGAGGTCTCGTTTTTTTTCCCATGCCTGTTTTTCTCTCCCCTTTACATCACATGCCAAAGGAAAGGAATGCTTTCTGCCAAAGTGCTGTCTGGACCTGTGTGTTTCCACTGAAAATGAGGATTTCAGTGAACTGTGACAGATAATATTACCATGGGCAATGCCTCTGCAATAGAAAACAAGGTCTTGGGAAGTGCTAAGAGATCACTTTTTAATTAGACACACCCACCATTTCTCCAGGGAACAGACTTCTGACGTAAAATGCTGAAAGTATCAAGCTGATCATAACTATCAGCAGAAACAGGCACAACCTTCTGCTGTGTGTCCTGCCCAGGTCCTGGTTAGTGAGGGGCTGGTACAAGGTAGCAGAGCACCAAATGCTGCATGCACCCAAATCTCATTTTATGGAGCATTCAGAGCACACTGCCTGCTGCCAGCACTAAGGTGGCTCCAGCTGTTTTCTTTGACTTCAAACTCTCTCTGCTCTGGGCAATCAAGGACATGGCTTAGCATCATGTACACAACAGGAATTAAAATTGCAGAGTCAGGAACTAAATCTCTCAGTATCAGTAACCTGCACCCCAGGAGGGATAAGGAACACCAACTCCAATGCTCTGAGACATACAGCCTAATTAATTAGCCATCGTTCACCTTGTTCATATTTGAAGTGATTTGTCTGCAGGTGGAGCTGTGCTGGCACACACTGGGAATGCACTGTAGGTCTCTAAACATAAAGAAGATGTATTGGTAAATAGACTCTTTTGCCTGTATACCTGTATCCATACCTGGGCTTTTGCAAACTCTGCTATTTTCTCACAGCTCTGCTCAGCAAATCTTGCAGCTGCATGAAAGGCCTGAGACTGGTTACTGAGCATTATCTTCAACATGGGTGTTTACAGCTCTCAGCATCTCTCCTGAAAGAATCTCACTATAAGTAATACACAAGTATTTACTGGAATCAGGAAGAAAAAAATCAGACTATTTTCAATCTGAATAGCTTAAACTGGTCTCTGGGATTGTTTGATGCTTCAGTTGGGAAGAAAATAAAACCCCCTCCTGCTGATGAGTTCTAATTCACCTCCATCTATGCTGGGTACAAAGAAATGGTGAGGTAATCAGACATGCTTCTGTGTCTGCTCTGCAAATACACCCAGCCCTCATTTGAGAAAATGGCACATTGCACACTGATGCAAATAAAAGATTTGGGATTATATTCACTCATCCCAAAACAAATGCAAAAATAATTTCTTTCCTGAAGTGCTGAGATACAAGAAAGTCATTTTAGTTAATGAAATACAAACATCTCTATCTATAGAAATACAATGTAATTTTAACCTTTAAAATGTTCTTCTTCTGATATATAACTATTCCTACTTCAGACTCTTTGGGGTTGCATGCAGTCACAATTTTCTCTTCATGTTAACATGTAGTGCAGAAAACAAAATGTGTCATATTCTAAAGGATATCTTTTCATTGCTTATAGACACATACATATCAATATAATTTTGTGTTGATCCTCTCTGAAATACTTATATCTTAAAGGTACAATAATTAATTGTGTGTAATACTACATGTGACCTCAAGATAAATGTAATAGTACCACAGATGTAAGCTAAGTAGCTTTTTGCAGCGAATATGTTGAGAAATACACAAAGGGTACCAACCAGTAACATGTAGAAGCTGTATAAAATCCTTTCTCCAAGGAAGGGACACACCAGGGCAGTGGGTCATCTCTTCTAGTAACTATTCTCCATTGCTAGCCAGAACTAGAACTTCTAGAGCAAGGTGCTAAATCTCCATGAAAAATGTGGAATTAGATGGGTACAGTTAAAATACCTTTCCAATATTCATCAGGAAAATATGTGGCTCATGTTGTGAAAAGAAACATGAGGGAGTTTTATTCCTTTCTGAAAGTAGTATTAACAGCCCCTGGTCCCAAACTCATTTTAAATAATTCACCCATGGATATTCTCTTTATTCTAAATATCCCCAAGTTTCAGACTTTTGTTATGCTTTTGGTGCCTGCTACATTCCTGGCAACACGAAACACCAACTAATTTAACACATATCAAAATTATTTTTCTCCACCTTTTGAGTTCACTGAGTATTACCTACCTCCACATGAGAAATGCAGCCAATTAATACAGTCTCCATAGCAATGACTTGTACAAAAGCATCCAAGCCCAACAGAAATTTTCAACAATGTAAACCTGTGATTTCTTTATGCCATGGAAAATTGCTTTCACCTTTTTATTTCTGTGTAGGAACCAAGAGATAACTTCCACTTGCCTCTTATGATTTTTGTGGGAAAACAGAGCAGGAAAGAGGAACATAAGAAACATGTTCACTCTTGCAGTTCTCCAAATGTGGGTGTTGGATGTGTTTGTAACATAACTTGTTGCAGCCGATTGGCACCAAGCCCTGACACGCTCCCTGTCTAATAAAATGTGTTTCTCTTGATACCAAATTCTAATGAGGGGAACTTGCTTGATATATTCTAAATGTTAAATATGTTGAACATCCTAGACATTGAATATGTGAAAAGGATCATTATTCACGGACTCCTAATCAAAGCTTTGTTTCGTGTCATTATCTGTTTGGTTTTACATGATTCCTGCTTGCTTGAGTGAAAATGTCTGGTGTTGGAAATTGTCACATTTCTCTCAGAGAAGCAAGACAAGGAGCAGTGCTGCATTCAGAAAAGCCCAGGCATAATGGCTTGCTTGTTTGTTTGTTTTTTCTTTTGGAAAACTCTGCACTGTTTGTTAGGCTGTAAATTATTGATTTATTTGGTGATTTACTTTGCAGCAAATTGAAGTCATATACAAGCTAAATACAGTTTCACTTAAGTTAATTATGATGATGGGGACTATAAAGCTTCAGAAGTAGACAATTGCATTTACTTGACATGTACACTATAAGCCAAAGTATATCCCTCTTCCACTCCCACTGTAGAGTAAATGTAACCTAAACTACATTTATTTCATCAACAGCTGCAACATCTGTGCCTGTAAAAGCTTTTAGGTGCTATGAAACGATGGCATGGAAATATTTTAGGCTCTCCTGGTTTCCCTGTAGGGAGAGATCACCCCCACAATAATGTGGCCACAGAGGGTCTAAACCAACAAGTGTGGATGGGGACACCATGACCTCCCCCACCTTTTATCACTGAAAGCCAAAGTACAGTTAGTGTTTTCCATGTGAAACATTCACTGACTTACCTTTCTTTTTCTGTACTTGTTGGGGCCACAGATGTTCCTCAGACAAACAGATTTGGAAGGAATGAACATCTGGATGGAAGAACTGGAAGCTTGGCATGAGGAACGTGGAACGTGGGCTGTAGTGCACAGAGATCTCACCTGTACCTCACTGGAGGCACAGGTCAGTGCCTGGAGCTTCAGGACTGCTCCCAAGGCTTTCCCAGAGAGAAAGGAGTTTGACTTTTGGTATGGATTTTCTAGAGATAGAAATACACCACAGCTGAGATCTGCCTCAGGATCCAACACAAGTGACTGCACACGGAGCAGGATGCAGACAATCTGAAGGGAAGTCCAAGTTCTGTCCCAAAGGCACAACAGATTTTGGGGTGCTGGCTACCAATTTAGGTATTTTACAGCTAACATTTAAGCTGACTAGGCAGGATACTTATGAATCTGAAATCCCAATCCAGCTGTCTCTGCGCTGTACTGTGAAATCCATGCTGCTGGGGGTGTCGTGCCTGGTCAGATTCCAAGTCAGCATGAACAGCCAAGGTGCAGTACAGGTACTGAGGAACAAATTATATTCCAAAGCTCATATCTGCATCAGGGCATGGAGAAGGAATGGGGCTCCTATCAGTGAGAGCCAGAACCATGGAATACACAGCATCACATTCCCACACTCCAGACCAGCCTCACAGGAGAAGTCTGGATGCCTTGAGTTCCTCTCTCCAGGATTCTGGACTCTCTCCTGTGAAAGTGAGCACCTGAAAGCCCTGACTAATCTGAAAAGAGATCCTTCCCACTCAGAGCTCTTGTTTAATGAAATCAGTATTCCAGTCAGCTCCATCACTAGAAAAAGCAGCTGCAGTATGCAGGAGAACATATTCCGTTCTCCTAGCTCCATGTGCTAGCATTTTGCAAATGAAATTTTCTCTGACTTTTAGGATATATGAAATCTTGAAATTAAAATGAAATATAATTGTCAGTGAATGGAAAGTACTATTTTTTTGGCCAGCTCTATTTGTGCATATAAAACATCCTAGATGTCCCAAAGTGTCTTTCATGCCATCTTGAATTATTTCCTTTTTTTTTTTTTTATTGAGATCCCCAAAGCCAGCTGCTTAGGGGTTTTCAATGCCCAAATTCCCACTCATTATTTCATTTGACACTCAGATCCCTTGAGCAGCACTGAAATATTACTAAACCTTAATATCTGTGCAAAACTTCCAAACAACAGCTACAATGAAGAAACTGGTCTTGGCACTAAAAACCAATGAATATGTAAGACAAATTGTATCTGGAGAGAGCAAACACATTAAAACAGGCTACCAGTAGCATCTTTCAAAAGATATCTAATGTAAGCAGCATACTCTTCAATAGCTCAAGGGGCTTATAGTCAATAAATTTAACAGGTTGCAAAAAAAAAAAGTCAAAGCTAAAGTACAGTATGTAAATGGAAGCTGGAGTGCACTCTTCTTTTCAACCTTAGGACAGAGTTAATAGAGGGGAAATGACAAAATACATAAAAAGGAATACACAGGATTTGACAGAGTATGTTTTTTTCTTTTAACTTCAAGGCAAACTACCAGACTATTTTGGTTTACAGATAAATCAAACAAAGAACTTTTATCAGTTTGCATAAAAGTCTCATTTTCAGCACTGGAAAGATTAGGCTTCAGAGCCTTATTCTGTATGTGTATGAGGGGAATTACAAGGGAAGTGGTGAAAGTAATGACCTTGCCAGGGATTAGCTTCCACAATTGTATAGTAAAATAGTTGTGTTTTCTATGCTTGTGGATTAAGATATTCATGGACAGTTTCTGTAAACTAGTGAAATTCATGGATATTTTCAGTAATAGGGAGATGGCAGTAGGAGTATCTGACAGCCCCATTGCTGCCTCCTGTCATTACCCATGGTGCTGTGATGTTCAGCCCCTAGGAGCTGGACCCTCAGCCTTGCCAGATTTGTTTGCAGTGGCTCAGTGTTTGTGTGACAAAAAGGGTTTCCTTTTGGAATTCCCTTTATTTTACAGTTGTATGGTCATGCTAAATGCAAGTGTATTGGATCCATTTGGTCCTTTTTGTTTTTCAGGATCTACACCTGACTCCTCCCAGCTGACCTAAGAGCACATAGGGTGGCCTTTTACTGAGTAACCCACCCCCCACTGACAGCTACACTTGGTTAAGCTGTCAGAAAACTGAAGTGGCTGGACCATCCCCACTGAAATTCTCTTTCCTCAATGTTTCTTATTTTTTTCTAAAAACTTTTATTTTCTGTTTCTAAAAAACTCTTGGGAAGAAGACAGGAACTACACATGGTGGGAAATCAAGACCTTGGTTTTGGCTATGACAAGCCCATTCTCTGCTCTGACTAAATGGTGACTCTTTGGATTTAAAGCTGCTGCTCTGAGGAGGCAGAGCAGAAAATGCTGTGGAGGCTCTTGAAGCCCAAGCCAATATCTTAATATAGAAGACAACAGGCAGAAACCCTTTCTGAGTGAGTAGCTCAATGTTTCTGAAGACTTTCCAGCTAGCTTAATCTTCCTAAGGAAGTTGAAAATAAATTCACCAGAAATGGTCAGCTGCTTGCCTCTGTGCCTGTAAAATGTAAAACATTTTCTGTTTATCCTGATTCTATCATTCAACTTTGCAGATATATTGGAACCTACTTATCAGGCAGGGTAGTGAAAGAAGAGGTTCACTTTGTTTACTTGCTACTTACTCAGAGTAATCTCTATGGTAAAATAACTGCATGGAAGTGTAAAGACAATTTTGTTCATGAGAGAAACATTCCCATGAGGGACAGCACAGCATAAACTTGGTTAGTTTGCCTCGAGCAGTCCCAGCTCACTCTGGTAAAGTTCTCCACACAAAGCAAAGCACAGTCTTATAGCAAAGAAATGAGGGTGTATACCAGCTGTACATATTTTCTTGCATTAACAGAATTAGTTAATACATAATTATGTTCAACAGAGAAAGATTTCAAAGTTCTAGTCTCTGTCTACCTGAATCACTTCTATTACAAATGCAACATGTTAAGATTTTTCTTGAACAATATTATCTGTCAAGTCTATTAAGCTGTGTGAAATAGTGCCTGGGCTTCTGCTCTCATTTCATGACAATGGAAGGTGAGATAAGCTGAGAGAAAAAAGAACTGGACCTGGGTGGAGGTTTTTTGGAAGTACAGCACAAAAATAGTTTTTGATAGTTCTATGAAAGGCAGCCACCAAAATTGATGATTAAGTCTTCATAATCACAGTGATGGGTATTTGTAGTCCCAGTGTGCAATCTCACAGATTATCCCTGCACAGCAGAGTGTCCCTGCAGTGCAACAGGGGTGTAGCCAAACTTTATGTAAAGCAGTCACACTGGCAATGGCAGCTGTCTGTCTTCAGAAGCACAGAGCACACAGTACAAGCTGCAAAATCCATTCAGAAAACCGAAAAAACAAGGAGGTTAACCTCTGCTGAACTCAGTATTGCTTGAAATGGTTTAAAAACTAGGCTATGTTTGTCCTGAAGTTTTGTAGTGGTTGAGACAAAACCTCTGAGCTTCAGCTTGGACTGTGCATGCCAGAAATTGGGAAAAATTGAGCTGTCTACCCCTGGTCAAGGGAGAGGTTCCGGGACATGCACAGGGCGTGAATGATGAGCTCTCAATATGGAAAAGTGTTGGGAGATAATCACCCAGGGAACATAACAGGCTAATCAGAAAGTCCAATAGAAATAGTTATCTTTCAATGGACATAAAACAATCCCTTTAATGCAGCTGAGCTGAGAAATCTTTATCTCATGTAGGTAATGAAAAATACACACCCACTGTGATAGATATAGTTTTGTATATGGTTAGAAATTAATTTTTTTCTTGTAATTACCTTTTCTTCCTGTTCATTCTTCATTTCTTTAACATGGTTATCCAGTGGACAGTTTCATGAAGACAACCTTGAGAACAGAGATCTCACTGTTTCCTAAAGAAAAGAGAAAACAAAAGGCTTCTCAGTGCTATATTTAACATACTAAATCACCAGGTGCTTACACCCACAACCTAACTGCACTGGCTGATTTTAGCAGGAAAAAGCAAAAGGCAAATATACTCTCTATGTCCACAAACTGGGAAATAGATAGGAGGATGCTGTGCTTTCAGAAGGCATTAAAAAAGGGGGAAAGATTAAATGCTTTTGCTTTTTCTTTACTGTTGTTTAAAAGACATAGAGAAAACACTTCTTTTCCTTTAGTGCACTTTTACCAATTTTTTTTTCCAATGGTTTTGGACCCATGAGAGTTGTTTTTAAAATCATGGTGACAATTTCATATTCTAGAAGGAATCTGAACATGTTATCATGCATTCCAGAATATATCAACTTGCATATTACTTAACCTTAAATAAAACCTGGCTCATTACACTTGTAAACCAAGAAACTTTAAAAACTATGCATTCTTTTATACAAACTCACTTACTTGTCTAATCTATCTAATTCAGTAAAGAAATACTGTTTAATATGTGGTCATAATGGTTTCCTTATGCCATACCAATCACAATTTCTAATTATAGTTGGGCAAACGGCATTTGGAGTAGATGTGATCTGTCTTTGCCTTGTCTGACCTTTGCCTTTCAGTGACCTGAAAAAAATGTCAATTATTAAACCAAATTATTAAAAAGGTAGTATTCAGTTAGACAGAAAAAAATATCTCTTAGACAAACAGTATCATATATAGTAAGCAAGGTTAGATGGAGACAGGATATTTAAAACTAGATAATAAGAATCATTTTAGAATCAATAAGGTCAAAAAAGACCTCCTAGATCATAAATTTCATTGAGTTTTTATCTTTCTGAACAAATGTATAAATGTTAAGTAAATGGTAGAAGTACAAACTTGCCTTGTCTTTTCTTACAAAGTGGTTTCCATTATCTGTAAACGTAAATTTGGAGTATGTGCTCAATTCCTGTGGCCAGAATGGCAGCAATGATCAGCTACAGGAAGACAAAACTGACAATGTAGTGAGCCCAGTTTGGTGGAGAATACTGAGCAGTCTCTTGAGCTATTTAGGCATCTGACAAACTTTGAGAAAAGTACTGGAACAAACCTCCTGCCTCCCAGGCCCACCACCGACATGACAGCCTGGCCAGACCCTGAGCAAGCAGCAATTGCTCAAAGGGCTGTAGCACACAGCTTCTCCCTCACTGAGGACCCAAGACAAGCATTTTTATCTCCTGGAGCCCAAAGGTCTTCAGCACAATGGCATGGAGATGGCTTTACAGGTGAGCACTATCTCACAAGTGACTGGATCCAGACCTGTTCTCAGCGAACTGCTCACGGGCCGTAAGTCTGTGTCACCTTCTCTTCCATCAAACCCCCACACACTGAGGAGGCCATAAAATCCATTCAGTCTAGGAGGACTGTCTTATCAGCTCACAAGAATTGAAGCTCTGCAGGTCAAACCTTGATTCTAAATTGGCTTGAAGTACCTTTGAAAGTATAAAATTATGAGAAAGCTCAGCATCATCATTATCATTAGCAACCACCCCTGAAAATGCTCCAGAAATGATGCCGGCTGTTCCTTGGAAGGAAGTCAGAGAGATATTGCAATTACCAACTATGTTATATCATTTAAGTATATATTTAGCTTAATTGTGGTAAAACTTGATAGTATTCTGTTGATTTCATAATTACTAGAAAAACTGCAAAATAAAACACATGTCTAGGGGGACTGGGAATTTGATGTGGTTTATAATCAACAACATTGTTCACAATGACAGATCTGAGTATACAGAAATTATTTCACATTGCAGCACTGGTGCTAACACTTGCTTTTCCACTTGCTTTTCATTACCATTGCAAAGTAGTTTTCCTAGACAGTGCTTATTTTAGTCATGGCAGAAACTAATGAATTTTTCAGACTTGTGTCTGGGGTTTATTATACTCCTATACAATCTTTTATTATACTCCTACAAAATCTGGGTTTTATGTATTGTACTATCAAAAAGTGGGCTGAGTATGCCCTTACTTCCCTTTGAATCTTTTTTACAACTTTATAATTCAGAAATTTAAACTTCTCTTGACCCATTATGAACCACTCACCCCTGAGTCTGATCTTTCTTCTCCCTCTGGGTCACTGTGAAAATTATCTGAGTTCCAAGGGCACCCAAAGCCTCTCTTCTCTGGCCCTGTTGTACTAAACAATGTAAAAACAAGGCTGTAAACAGTCCCACTCTCAAGAGCCTGCAGTTTGGCATGTTTACAGGACAGATTTTAGCAAAGTAAAGAGATGGCTGAGCTAACTCCTTTCAAGCTAACATTGGTATCTCTAGTCTGTACTAGAACACAAGCACAATCTGTGCTGGAAAGACAAGGGAGCTAAACAAGTGATAGGATAAGGGAACCTCATAATTCCTCCCTGCACACAGCTGACATGAATGTGGGTATACACAGCAAGAGACCCAGCAGAGGAGACAAGGGATTTTGTGTGAGCGGCTGTCAGTTTGAACAGAGTTTTGCCCTTTTTCTAAATTTGTCTTTTGAAGAGGCATGAACACCACTGGGGTGATTCCCAGCCCTGTTAGATCAGAGCTGCTGGAGAACCTCTCCACAAGGTGAATTCTGTGGCTGCCCTGGTGAACAGGGAGGAATCCAGCACTGAGTGTATTGATTGGCTTTGTGCTGTTGTGTAGAGTAATCTAAAGACACACAGAAATGTGAGAGGGAAACAGAAAGTTTGGTTGGTTGATACAGCAAGGCCCCAGCAGCCAACAGACTCTACTCCCTATTTCTCCTGCTGCTTTCACTCAGTCAGTTCATTTGGCTCCATAGATCGATTTCCTTATTGGAAAAAAGACTGACAAAGGTCTTTCTTACCTCTGTCTTCCTGTTGTACCCCGCAGGGTCTGTGGAGTGGAAAGATGTTGTGGATGTAAAATGTGTGATTGCTTTTGTGGACACAGGGGTCTCCTGTTACTGATTAGATGGAGCCAGCTCTTCCCCTACATCATGAATGCTGAGCAGGCAGATCCCAACACAAAAGTTGCCTGATATGAAGCTGTGGAGAGGACAGACTTAAGAGAAATACTTTCTCTGTGCTCTAAATTTGCTTTTTCTCCCTTGTAGAGATAAGGTTTGATTGAGCACCACTTAATGCAGAGCAGAGGAAGGAAAGATATTGTAGAAAGGTAGACATTGTGGTGAAGAAGAACTCCAGAAAATTAAGTGCAATTGAAACAGTAAAAACAGTAAAAAGCCAAGACTTTCACATGAGTAAAACAATGGGGTTTTTCCCTCTTATCATCTGTTGTTTCAGATAAGTACTGCTTACCTACTCCATGTTCCTCTCACAGCCTCACACATCTAAGGTCCTGGCTGGCTTTTTTAGTAACACTAAAATAGGAGCAATGGAAAGGCAATAATGCTGGTATTTGCTGTTGCAAACAGCAAATTCAGTTAAAACATTTAACTTGAAGGTGGATAACCCTCCCAACTGAGAGCCCCATAGTGATTGTTTAAGACATGGCCTGTGTATTTTAGAATACCAGATGAGAAGCCAGCCATGGGAGTAGTTCCCTGGTGAAAGATGGTCACTGCTATAATTGGGGCAGATCTGCTTCAGAGCAGGTTTAGATATCCAGCAGTGCCCCTGCATCACTCCAAACAGACAGGGATGTAGCTGAGGAGAGCAGTGAGACTCACCTGCTATAGCTTCAGTTTGAAATCTGCCAAATACCTAATAAACATGCAAAACCCCACTGTTCAGCTTATGCAAGCTCTGGGGACAAGAGCAGAAATCATGTGGAGAAGGATATAAAGGAACACAGAGCAATCCCACAAGAAGTCAAACTTTTACTTTCAGTGTTAATGGCAGTGATCTTCACATGAAGATCAGTGCTGCACTAATTCACAAGAATGATGAGCACCTTACTACAGGCTAAGGTAATGTAACAACACAGACAACATTGCAGACCTCAGTTAATTTCAAATTATATAAAAATTTTGGCATCTGCATACTTTAAAATCATACTTCAAGCAGCTTAATAGAAAATTATAGCCTGCTTTTTAGTAGCATAACCCATAATTTATTTTTCATTAACTGCTCAAGTTCAATTTTGATGCTGTAAAGCTAAATGCATTTTTTAAGCTTTTACTTTCATCAATCATTTGATTTTTTTCTGACACGTGGCATATCTTATTCAATGGTATTGGCTGCTCTGTTTTTAAATAATATTCTGTTTTCCAGAATACCAGGAGGATTGTATTTAGACATCTTTAAAAAATGTAGTGACAGCAATTTCAATCAAAAAATGAGAGGAAAAAAATACAATGAATAACAGCAACTGAAATATGTTAGAAACAAGGAAGGCAAAAGCAGTATTGGAATACTTTGGTTTCATTCATACTGAAGTTTGTGATGTTGTGGAAGACTAATGTGAGCCTTGTATACAAGTTAATACTGCAGTAGATCGCCATTGCCATCTCCTGGTAAATAAACCATATAACTGTATTCTAGATATTTTTCTAAACAGTCGTATATTGTACAACTGTTGAGAGATTACACCATAAATAGGCAATAAAGGATTTAGGGTATTTATTGTGAGACTATCATTGCATTTTTATTCTTTGCTCATGTAAGACCTTTATAAAGAACTGCATTACAGTTGATAAATAGTGGTATTTGTTCCAATGCACTCTTCATGCTGAAAAGAAATACTGCTAGTTATGACTCTGTAAATTAAGGTGAGACAATGGGTTTTGCTGTGATTGAAACAAATAGCAGAGCTGCTTAAGGAAAACTCCCCACAACCAAAACAAATATCCACTCAGAGAGAAGGTGTTGGTTACTAGTGTGCTGTGGTGGGACTGTGCCACAGTAGGTAACCAAAAAAATGTTCACCAGCACCAAGCCATGGCACCCAGAGGCAGTAGGGACAACAGCAGTGACAACAGCAAGCTGTCATTTCACCTTCTGGTATTTCTAATCCTTTTATTTTCTTACCACTGTCATCATCCTTCCCACTGTCCTTTTCCATTCCACTCCCTCTCTGCCACAGCTGCTCCTTTTATGTCTGTGTGCAGGTCCCTGAAGCCTCCTGACAAACAGGGCACATCCTGTCCTGTGGGAAGGGGGAGGCAGCAGGCTGGTCCTGGGGCCAGCAGGAGCAGCCCCTCCCAGCAGAGCTGTCTGTGTCACACCAGAGCCAGCAGACTCTCACCTTCTCCATCACCCTCGCAGCCACGTGGGGAAGGAGAATGAGATGTGTCTACAACTCATTACCCTTCGGAGCAGAGAGCAGCACTCAATGTGATGCTGAGCCTTGATAAATCATCCTTTCAATCAAATCAGTAAACAGAGGGAAATGCTGTCTAACTGGCAATAAATTTCATGCAAGTTCAGCAAGGAGTGACAGATCAGTCAAAAGGCTGTGCCTGGCTCTGTTTCTGTATTGCTTTTGCAATGCCTCTTTCTGCATCAGGGAAAGTGAATTCCCTCCCTTGGAGCTGCGTTGGCTGCCAGCATTGCCAATTAATGTGACAGGGAATAACCCCTGCAACAAGTGCTTGCTTTTTGCCATGCAAGCAAAAGAAATGTTTGCAATATTCTGGAAGGAACTAGAGCTGAAGGCTTTCTGACCACACTTTCTGAACCCAGAGCTGCATCATGAAGAGCATCTACTTAAGAGCAGCCTTTGTAGTGGTGACAATTCAGTTTGAATCTTCCGGCTCAGCACCCACGCAGCCAGGACTGCGGTGGATGGGGTCAGTCACAAACACTGGGGAAAAGGAGGATAAATACAGGCAAGTGCAATGGCATTTTAGAGCTGCCATAGTGTCAGAAGGAGTAAAGATTAACTGCAGCTCAGCAAGAGCTGTGAAAAGTTGCTGGCTGTGGATACTTGGAAGGAAAAGAGCTTTGGAACAAAAGTGAAAACAGTGTCTTGAGGGACTTTATTTCTCATCAAACCATTTCCCTCAAGAGGGGACACAGAGCTGGTCTTGGACTCACAAAGGCATTTAGAAACCAGAGCCTATGGCAGGTTGCACTTAATGATCATAATAGCTATTAAAGCCAAAAGGGACTGGAAAACACAAGCTTAATTATTTGACTATCCCAAGGGATCCAGAATCAACACACAATACTAATAGTATCTCCAGTCATTGTTATTAGATTATGCCTAGAAACTTTTCCCTGAAGCAACACTGTAATTATGTATTTATTAATTTATCTTTATTTGCTTTAGCTTCTCCAGTCTTTAGAAAAATGAATGCTTTCCATTGCAAAGAAATTAAAAACAAAGTTATCTCATTGAGGAAATGGGTAAAAACTACTGAACTCTAAAAACAGATGAGTAAAACTCAAGAATTCATAGCTTCCTTTGGAATTTACAAGGAAAAAAAAAACAAACCACCTGCATTAGGGAAAAGTAGAAGACAGAGGAAAATTAGAAGCTGAGATACATTTCCCTTTCTACAGAGAGTGCCAGTCAGGTCTGCAGCTGAAATGAAATCAAGGAGCTGTTCATTTTAAGAGTTTGTATCTATTCAAGGAAATCTGGCCTTAAGATAGAACAAAAATGAGATAGGAATGCCATTCCCATTGCTGTCTCCATATCAGGTACCAGGTTTCCTTAAGACCCATGGCAGACTGTGCTTCTGATGCCTCCCATGACCCTGCAGGATCCAGAGATGAAAATCAAAGTGCAGGATCTTCCTGTTCATTCCTCAATCTACTCCTTCCAAGGAAAAATTATTTTACCATATCAATCAGACACTAACAAACATCCTAGACAGGGTTAGCATGGGTTGGCAAACTTAAGACACAAACCATGAAGGTTCAATGACTCCAAGGCTATCCAGACATCAAGAAATGAGAGAAACACTAAGATCTTTTTGTAATGGTTTTAAGCTTTCAATATCAGGAGACGGAAAAAAATTTTATGCAAGTTTTTTGTACAACATAAGTGAAGGCTGCAAGACTGAACTCCCTCTTTCTCTTGAGACTGCATTTTCAGTAAATGTGCTTAGAATATTTTCCTTAATGAAAAAGAGGGGACAATAAGAGGGAACAGGAACAAAACAATATTTGAAAGACTTGATGAAACAGCTCATTGCTGACCATCCATCTTATCTTCCTATGCCACATTTTTTGAGGATTGGGAGTTTACAAACAGCACTGCATCTTTTCCTTAGCACACATGGGTGGGAAGACAAGAGTCAAGCTTTTACACTCCAAAAGAAGAACTATTTTTAGGATAGATAAGTCAGAGAGAGGTACATTCAAAAAATGCAGAAAAATTTGTCTTCCTAGAATTGAGTGTACTATCTAACAGGACCTATATAGCAGGATTATACTCCATGACTTACAAGAGTATTGATCTGTGTGTACTCCTCAGTGGTGTTACATTCGTTTTAGCATTGATCTCTCCTTCATTACATCACTGCATCATGCATTCTCAGTGTCATCTCAGTGCTCCTCTAAAATCTTACTGTCTTCTGTTGCTGTCAAGATGTACAGATGCATTGTGCAGCTTCCAATTCAAAATATCAATTTCAAAGTTTTAGTTCCACACAGACACTCCCCACCTTTTAAAATAATACTAAGGACCTACCATCCCTTAATCCTCCAAAACAAGCTAAACACAGAATAAAGAAGACATTGGCAAGTGCTTTTTCTTCAGAGATTTTTTTACTCTGTGCATTGTTTGTGTTACCTTTCAAAGAATCTTGAAAATACCATTTCTTTTCCTCACAGCTCCTTTCTATTCCATTTGGAAAACATTGATTTTCCTTCCCCCTGTGATTCTTATGCAGCACAAGTAAACATGGCTCTGTTTAATATATGTTCAAGTCTGTGCAATGCCATCAAATTCACTGCAGCTCTGGGAGAGAAACCAGTCATTTTGTTGGCTTCTAGCTTTGCTACAATGGAAAAATACTACAATTCTTGCACAATGTCCAGAGAGGTTACTGGTTTGGTTAATTTGCTCATGCATGCTTTGTTCTTCAAAGCACATGACTGGGCATCATGAACTCATAAAATCTGATGTCAGTTTTAATAACACACAGTTGCAGTTATAGAGAGACAAGGATACGTGGATCAAAAGCTCATGGAACAAAACATGCAAATCCATGAGCCTTTTTTCCTAATGGCTTACCAAAATAATATACATGAGCTTGAGCTTATCACTTAAGCTTCTGCACCATGTTTTGATTACTGCACCCGTGGTATAAGTTAGGGATGAGTCTGTTGTCTTCAGGCTGGTAAAGATGAGGACAAAAACCTTAGAAAACCTACTACAACTCCCTGCAGGAATTGTCTCCTTCCCTGATGAGTGTGCCTTCAAGATTATGTGCTGTTTTGCCAGTTCCCACCATATTCTGTAATTCTGGGCAAAAATATCTTAACTTGCAGCTGTCTAATTATGCCAGCCTGGGGAGCAAGAGCCAAGTACCATCTCAACATTGGTACCTTGGCTATTCCATAATAATAATAACCTCGACTTCACTGTGTGATGTCTGTGTCCTATCCTTCACACTTTGAAACTGGTATCCTATTTACCTAAGTGGAGAAAAACCAATTTGTTCTTCCCTTGCATGTATGTTGCAACAGATAAGAACAAGCTGGGGAAAACATCTATTGTTTTATTCTTTGTGATTTCCCAGTTTTTCCTCTATAAAGTCCCCTTTTCTGCCTTCACACAGCCCTTGCTTCTTCTTATCAGTATTTCACTGTCAACCGATGTTCTTGTAGCCTTTTTCCTACATTAACAGTAATGCCATATTTTATTGCTGCAAGTATAACCCTCAGCACTTTAGCTCCTGTACCACAGACCCCAGTACAGAGTTTAAAGATGGGAATCCTTCCAAGAACATCCTTAGGCACTGGCACTGGATCAGACACTCTGTGCAAGGACGGATTTCTCATATCCATAAGTTAACTTCTGAAAGAAAAGGCTCTATCCAGCGGGAGAGTTACTTACCAATGTAATATTTTATGCATTGAGCTCCAGAGTGTTGCAAGATGACTTTAAGTATCACAGCAGACAGAGTAATTTCACATAATGAGCTAGTTCTTTAAACTGTTACCTCACTTAACACTGAACCAATTAATCAGGACAAGGAAAAAAAATAAAGTACTGGTTGTGCACTGCTGTACCACAATGCATTACTGCTCCCAGCTCAAAGTCCTTTTCTTACAAAGAATAGATCTCAAGAACCCAGAGCACTTTTACTTGCTTGCACTGCCCTTTTCTAATTGCTCACAATAGGAGCTGACAGGCAAGCAGTCAGGGAAACATTGTTTTCACAGAAATTGCATATAAAAGATTCAGCAGCTGTGTAAATACATAATTTTTAGGAAGTGGACCTTCCTTTAGAAGTATGGAGATGTAACACTGTTCTGAAATTATAATATCAACTGCAAAAAGACTGTTTCAGCTTCACCAGTCACTGCTGTAGGCATGGCTGGCCAGAAGAAACATTGTCCTGAGCAAAAGAAAACAGTCTGGATCCAAAACTACTGCTTGTTAATACAATCAGTGGCATTTAAGGGATTAATTCAATATTTTGTTATTTATTTCATATATATTTTGTTATGTTATTTATTGAAAAATCATCCTGTGTAAGGTCTAAGACTTCTTCTGGCTGGTGTGGTCAGCATTCAGATACCAGGGCTGTGAATGTCATACTTATGTCAACCAACCTATTCCTCTCTCTTGGAGAGGAAAACACCCTTTTCTCCATGTTGTGTCATAAAGATGGTGTAATTGGTGAGGAGGAAAAGAAAGGGGATGTCATTTTACAAATTATTCAGTTATAGTCATTCTTCTCTCCCCACTTATTTCACTGAATATCTGACAATCAAGAAAGGTGCAATTATCTAAAGTGAAGAAACTGCAATATTAACAGAAATGGCATTTTACTGCAGTGATTAAACATGGAATTTCAAGGGCTTATTTGTCAATGTGTTGCTTACATGTTACAGGTAATCTCTGAAAATCAGTCGAGTTGTACTACTGGGAATGACAGTGATTAATGAGATCCTGCCTCTGAGGGAGATATTGCAGGTGAAAAGAAACAAAAGTAGAGCAGACAAGTGGCAAGGGCCAATGAGACAAACTCTTAACTGTAACCACCATGGACTAATTGACAGGGGGGTTATAGGGCTGTGTGAGATGCAGAAAAATGTTTGGGGAATTTATGTCCTTTTGTTGTGGAGCAGAGAAAGACAGTGGCCAGTTTACATGGTTGCCATAGTAATGTAAACTGTTATTTTAACTGTTATTTATTATTATTCTTAAATATACTCAAAGTATTTCTAATGCTGGTATAAATTGCATAGCCAGGGCTCTAAGCAGCAGTGTATTGTTCACTGCCCTTGGAAATTTTTAGGAAGTTTGCTGAAGAAACATAACCACCTCTTTTTCGTCAGCCCACAGCTTGTCTCTGTTTATGTCTCAACTTTTCTGCAGTCCTTTCACTTTTTAGTCTTCCTCCATTTTACTTTTACTACCTCTTGTCCTCCAGCTTAAGCCATGGATATTTTACTCCCTTGGCTCCACTATTCTCTTTCAGCTTCATGAGGTAAACTTTGCCTTTACTTTCACAGCCCCCTGCACTGTGACATCAGAATGACTTTCAAAAAGTAATTCATTAGCAGCTCTCATGGTGATAAGTCTCAGTCAAGAATGACTAATTGTAAAGGACTGCCTTGATGGACACAGCAACCCCCTGCACATCCAGAATCAGTGGCTGGTGCAATGAAATCCCAACCCTGTGTTTAGATATGAGACACCCTAACAGACATTTAAATAACATTAATTTACTAATTTCCTAATCTTCCACTCCAGCATTTAGTCAGATAAGGTCCTGACAGAAGGTAGGCACGTGCAGATGAAAGGTTGAGGGAAATGGGGACTGTAAAGGCAGAATGAAGCATAAAGTGAACCTTTCACTACTTCCAAGGTGCCCTCCCTCAAAGGCACAACTGCTGCTGGCTGCTTTGCCCTCCACACTGTCCCAGGCAGTTAAACTTCACCCAGACATCACTATTGCAGCCCCAACAATTTTAGTTAGCTAGAAGTATTTCATATTGTGGGAGATTATCCTATGTCCATTAGGTCTGAGATGATTGTTCAATAGATGGAAGGTGAGAAATACTCAGATTACCCAAAAAAGCCAAACAGCACTGCAGAAAAATGTGGAATAATCCAAAGGCTGCAGGTACCAGGAGCAAAAGGAAGGATCTTTCCTTTTCCCAAAAAAACCAGGATCTAATCCTTCCTTACTTTGTTGGTTATATATGTGTAAATGAGAAGTCAAATTATCGGAATTTCCTAGTTATAGAACTAATTTTTAAAAGGAAGCATTTAATCCCATGATAACTATATCCCATCCCTTTTGTTTCTTGCCTCTCCCCTCCCACTTGGAGTGGTGCAGCACAGCTCAAAATTCAGCTGTGTGCTGAGACAGCACATCAGGGAGAGGCACACACCCACACGTGGCACGGTCAGAGCACCAGGTGCTCAGATTCTTTACCTCCAGTGCTGCAGGGAGCAGGGCTGGTTTGGAGAAGGGATTGAAACCAAGGCAAGGACAATGTCACAGTGCCCACTGCTCCACTGCTTCTGCTATTTTAATGTGATGCTGTCATTTTCTTTATAAACTCATATTTCCTGGTTTTATAATTCAGTCATAAAAAAAAAAAATTGCTGAGAGTTAAATATGAGCAAGCATCTCTGCTTACCAAAAAAATGAAGAATTTACAGAGTGCAGGGAGAGAGAGGGAGTTGCCTCTAAAAATTATTCCAATGAGAAAGTAGTTCCAGTATGAGCAGGGCTATACCAACACAGAGCTTTTGCCAGAAACTTTGTATAATATGGCACAAGGCTGTGGCCACACTCTAAATCTACAGGCACATGGCACTTCAGTGGAATCCATGGGACTAATTCAAAATGCCAGACTTCTCCCCAGATGCCAGACAGGATCCTTGCTCTTTGCCTTAGATCTATTCTGAAGCACAAAAATAATTGGATATCTCAGTGGTGCTACCTGGGATACACGCTCAGTTGTTTGATGCTGCCATATGGGCAGACAGGAATATTCACCTCTGGAATCCTGATGCTCTTTAGCAGCTCTGGAATGTTCACCTCTGGAATCCTGATGCTCTTCAGCAGCCCTGGAATGTTCAGCTCTGGAATCCTGGTGTTCTTTAGCAGCCCTGGAATGTTCAGATCTGGAATCCTGGTGTTCTTTAGCAGCCCTGGCAGAGCCCAAAGCAGCAGCCAGGAAAATCAACAGGGCTCCAAACTTTCCTGTGTCAGCCCCCTGTGACACTTCTGACCTGCACCCAGAGCAGCTCTGGGATGGGGTGTTCCATGTGAACTGAGAGGTGAGGAATGAGCAGCAGTAGCAAAGGGCTGAGTGCTCTCATATGAAAATATCAAGCATTGTTAGAAAGTTGGACACAGATGGAATGGCCTCCACTTTTTTTTTTTTTTTGCCTCTAAAAATCAGTTAGAAAATGCAGCTCTATATATATATATATATCTGGCAAGCATATATAAATATATATGTGACCCGTGTGACCTTCCTGTGACATCCACACTGTACTGCAATAAAAATTGTAAAATGGAAAAGTAATGTGTAGGAAAATTAACAGAAAGACAGAAGTAAAGAGTATCAGCATCTCACACCTATACTCTATCATCCCTTACACAGTGATCTCAGCTGCATGAACGGCTCTCATAAAGGTAACATTCTTAAAACAGAATTATTTTAGATGCTCTATTTTATATGCTGCTTTTAAACACAAAATTATTTGATAAAACAACAAAAGAGGCATTTACTAAGAAAAATATTATTGTTAAAAAATGCAGATTATAATTTCATTCCAGACAGTACCTCTTTAAAGATCTAAGTGGTGTATACAAGTCTTTGTTGTGTGATGCAGTGGTTACCATGGTAATTTTTTTTTTTTTAAAGTTTAGTGAAGACGGTGCAGTCAAAAACATAAATAGCCTGAGCCCCTGGCAGGGTAAATTGTACAATGGCATTCTAGAATAAATTTACATGGTTTTTTTTTTATTTATTTCTGAAAGCATGTATTAGAGACTAATAATTCTTTGTGAAGAAAAATACTTCACTTTTCTTAAGACTGTAATTATATTTGATTACAATTTTTAACTGAACCTGCTCCAGGATGATACTAAATTCTATAGCCCTTCATGTGCCCATTATCTGTGGTTCCTCAAAGACAGTGATCCAAGCTGGTGGGTGTGGGAGTTTCCTGGAGTGCTACCTGGTTAGAAGGGTTTTAATTTTTGTAGGAACACCACCAGAGAGATTTATATCACACCATCAGAGAGATTTATATTTACCAGCAAAATCAAAAATGTATCCTGGAATAACTAATTGAGCTGCAGACCTGTGGAGAACTCATATATATATCTATATATATCTAAATATCTATGTGCCAGCCTGGAAGCCAGGAAATTCATTTATACCTTGTTTAGGAATAGAAAGGCAATATTTTTAAAAATAATTTTTTTGTTTGCCAGAATTGTTTGGTAGCAATACCATTGTAGAGTACCTGACCAAAATAACAGGCAATGTATTTCCTCCAGCACAGGTAAAACATGCAATCAGAAAAGACTTCAAGAACAGGGCAGACTGATGAAATACATCACCTGTGTGCTCCCCCTCCTCCAGTCCTTTGCAGTTCACAGACATCCACGGCCAGACACAGTTTCAGCAATCTCAGTGGATTCATTTTCTATGAATTTGTCCTTGAAGTCCAGTGACCTTTTGCTTTCCACAGCATCCTGGGGCAAAAAGACAGAGTTAAGCTAACCAGACTGAGTTTTACTAACAGCAGTCATCACTACATTTTATAAATATAATGCTGCTTTGATGCAAGGCTAAATGTCTAATTTTGCTAATGATTCTGTGCCCAGAAGTAATGTGTGATACATGGTTAAAGATAGTTTTAAAATGCTTGAGCAAGATGAACAGAGGGAGTTAGTAAAAGGGCATTTTTAGTCCTGTGGTATTTGGAGCTGCTTCTCCAGGGTACCAGCTATGGCATCTCACCAGCTCACTTCTGGAAGAATTTGGAAAGATACCTCTCAACAAAACTGACAGGCTGGAACTGCTCTTTCTCCAGTGCTCCTGCTTTGTCATGGGCAGAGATACCTACTTGGAATTTTGCAGTGAAAGAATATTGTGTCGTGTCCTGGTTTGCTTTCCACTGGGCAAACATATGGCTTCCCCACAACGATTTTAAACTCATTAGGAGGAATCTGGAAAAGCAACAGATGTTTAACTAGCCAACAAAAGTCATATTCCTGGAGGAATTTCTAATAATTATATCACATCAAGTCCTTCACATATCTTTTCACCCAGTACAAATTAGTGTAGCTCTGTTGATAAAAAAAAAATGGTGCCAGTTAGAACCCCTTGAAAAACTAACCTTTCAAATTCACAATAGGGTATGTCTATTAAACAATTTGAAAGTGAGATCTTTTAATACTAAATATCTGAATTTCTATGCAAGCCATGTGAAATACTGGAATACAGGATTTTTTTTTGTCTTTATAGAATCTTTATCCCTCATGGGTATGAAAGAGAATGTTTTTAGGAAATGGGCCAGAAAAGGAGAACTATCTATCCCCTATTTTATGAGTAGAATAACACATTCCTTCCAACTGTCCTTATTAATTTATAAACAGCTATGATCCTAGGTTGTTCTGGTCATTCAAATTTATGATCAGAATAAAATTACTCTCAATAGAGAGAAAAAAATGCCTCTTCTCTAAAACTTCATAACGAGTGATAAGCATTCACTGGACCATAATTACATCTTTCTATTTTTCCTATGCTGCTTCAGGTTTTAAATTTTTTTTAATATCACCATTTTAATTAAGCTTTAATCTTCACAGCACTAAACTAAATTAAAAGGATCTTTATAGTGTTGCTTTGGTAACTAACAGAAGGGGTAAAATTACCTTATCTGTTTGTTCACCATGCTGCTGCTGTAAACATCCCAGTTACAGTCTTTAATTTGCTCATTTTCACTAGGAAAAAAAAAAGAAAAGAACATGTGACACTGAAAACAGTTATCACTGCTGGAACAGTCCTCTAGCAGGATCTCACTGTGATTGTCATGGACAAACACGGAGTTGGGAACTTTTTGCTCCAGGAGATTAAATACAAGTTAATTAGGCAAGACACAAAGCAGGCAGAGAAAAGTGAAAGCAGCAGTACCCACCACAGAAATTCCCACCTCCTTGCCCTTCTGTCTGATTCCTTCAACAATCTGCAGCACATTAGAAGTTAAACATAAACTTCTTATGATTTTCCCATGGTTTCCTGCAGTTAATTAGCAACAAATCTTCAGAACACACCTGCCATGTACCTGCCATGTCATTGTCCCATTTTATATCTCTGTAAAATACCAAACAACAAATTGAGTTGTCCAGGACTACCAGCTAAACACAATCCTACATCACAGCACTCTAACAGAAACATGCTGAAGACGTGAGAGCACTCTTGACCTTGAAAAGCCTGTAGAACTTGAGTTGTGGAATAGGTAAGAGAAAGGGGAAGAAAATGGTTAGACCTTTCTTTTAAAGATGAGATATCACAGACCAAAACAAGAGCAAGTTCTTGTTATTATCTAATCTTGTTATTATGTAACAGAAGAAAGAATACTTCTTAAGATTACTTAAACAAAATAAAACTTTTGTATTATTTCAGAGTTCTACATCTCTGTTTCTCTTCTTGAACCTTTCTCTGTTGGATTGTTTCACCCTCAGCAAGGGACTGATGCTCACTTCCATTCAAACAACCCCACAGACACTGGCTATAGTGGCCTGAAAATGCAGTTTAACCTAAGCTTTGGGAACTCTCTAGACAGTGGGTGAGTGAAAAGCTTTCCCAAAAGGCAGAGCCCATGTGTGTATCAGCATCACCCAAAGACACAGCAGGACCTCTCACAGCTGTGCAGATGAGCCTTCCTGAGCCCAGGAAATAAACCAGCACCGATGCAAAGGCTTTTTAATTACAAATCAATCCTTCAATACTCTTTTTCTATGAATTTTACTTCTCAACTTAGCAGGTTATTTACAAAGCAGTACAGGTGAGCCCCTGGCACAGGGTGCCCAGAGAAGCTGTGGCTGCCCCTGGATCCCTGGAAGTGTCCGAGGCCAGGCTGGACAGGGCTTGGAGCAGCCTGGGGTAGAGGAAGGTGTCCCTGCCCATGGGTTGGAACAGAATGAGCCCTAAGGTCCCTTCTACCCCAAACCACTCCATGGTTCTATAAATATGGAAAACCCTTGTGTCTACACAGCTGATTCCCAGCAGCCTTGGCAGTCCCATAGACAGACTGACTCCAGAGCTATTTTCCCCTTCAATCTGGCTGTCCATGTGCATTTTCCAGGGTTCTCAGTAAAGCACTTAGAGCCCCAAGTCCATCATCGTCATTAGCAATGAGGTCAAATGCTGAAAGTTTAGCTGGTTTTTTTTTTTAAAAAAAAAAAAAGAAATTCATGTAGCAAAAAGGGTTTAACATGTGCAGCACTCTACAACAAAGCTGTCCTACAGCTCTGATTGCAAGTTGGTTTGTATTTTCAACTCATTTTCAATTTTAAGCTAAATAAACACGAAACATGAAAGCCACTAAAACTAAGGCAGATAATAAAGTGCTGTCAAGCTGTGCTAAAGTCAATCTTCACCAAAGATCCATCTTCTCCCACTGAGAGATCCTAAATTTGAGGCTGAACGAAGAATGACAGAACAGGCAGCACTGAAAAACAAAAGTTTTCACTTGGTAAGATTTCTTTGTTTTCTGATTTTGATGGACAACAAAATGGTTGAAAGTTACAACTAATTTAGAAACATGAGAAAAATGTCAAAAAATAGAAGGTATCAAATAGAAAACCTAAGAACTGTCAACCACTGAATATATAAGGAGGACAAAAATGACATTTTATTTTGCATCACCTTTTCTGTGTCCTGAAAAAACCTTTTCTTCTCCAGTCACGTGTGTTAAACATTTTTGGTCTTTCTTCAGTAATCCATAGAAAAACAGATTCTTAAAGTAAGCTTAAATGTAGGTCTCATAGCAATTAAATATGACTAATTATAAAATAGAAGTTCTATCGTTTGATATTCACTGAGAGAACTTTTCCCCAGAGTATTTTACCCAACATATCCTCCTTAGAATCATATAAACAGATGAGCTGAATTGATCTCACTAAGAACAGCCTGAACCTTTTTCTTATATAATGCCTTTTTTCCCCCCAAGAATATTTCAATGTAAGGAATATTTAAGTAGCACTTAAGTAAAATAAAATTGCTCTGTTCAACACACAAAATATTTCAAAAAACTACCTGTGCCAGAAATCATGCCACTGGCTGTTTGCTGATTGCTAATTGTTGCCATCATTTTCATCACAGGAAAAAGTAAGTATCCTGTGAACACTGTAAGAATGTTCACAATGTATCAGTGTAAAGCAGCTGCCAGAAATCAGTCAGATCAGGGCTGAGAGTGCAGTCAAGCTTCTTGTGTACACTTAGTAAATATAATTATTTAGAACCTAGGGGTGCTTTCTCCTTGCTGTTGCTTCTATTGTGTAAACAGAAAATGCAACCCTCCCCGAGCAGGGACCAGGCTACAGGCTGAGGGCAATGTGTTAACATACCAGGAATGTGCTTTCCACAGGGAATCTAAGGAGCACCTCAGAGGTTTTAATATAATCCAAGAATTGTAAGAGCAACTGTGGCCACAGCTGGGTTCCACCTGTTTGCCTCTCTGACAGATGTTCAGGGCTCTGGAAGCCCTCAGTTAAACACCAGCTGCACCTTAGTCAGGGAGCAGCCCATGTTTATTGCCAGGCTGCAGGAGCTGCCTGCCCTGTCAGCCTGCTGGAGCAATCTGCCCAGAGAACCACCTCGACACCCAGAGCACTTCCCCAACTCCTCCCCTCAGTGCCATGCACAGCCACTGGTCTCCAGCAGGGATTCCTGCCTGGAGCCGGGCTCTCCCTGACTCGGGAGCAGAGAAACACATTTATCCGTGCCAGCCACAGCCTGACATGTGTTCACTCCCTAGCAGAGCTGAATTACAGCCTCTGTGCTCATTAGGAGTTACTCCTCCCCATGTGCAGCACTCTCATCATCAGGTCCATGCGATGGATTGGATCAGGAATCAAATCTAGCTGAAAAATGACCAGAAGACAAATCCCCAGCACGCTGAATTTAAGCAGGATCCTCTCCCTACCCTGTTCACCATCTCAACAGAAAGGACAGCACGGGCTAAAAGCAGCTGAAAAGCCAAGCAACTAAGTGTTTAAATATTGCCTTTAGCCTCAGCTAAAGTAGCTCTCCAAATATTTCTTCTTGTAGCACATTCCCAATAATTACAGTTGCCCAAAAAAGCCAGAAAACTGACACTGGCATAGGTCTTGTGTGCAGAAGATTCTCTCTTCTGCAATATACACTAGTATTCTGCAGAATTTACTTAGGATTTAAAAATAGAAATGTATAGGAAAATATTAGATTTCATATTAATGTTTGACAGCCAGTCTGTACAGGGACAAGTTTAGTTTTTAATGAATGCCACACACACACACATATATATATATATATTCCTCTAAAACTTGCAAAACAGTATGTATTAAATACAATGAGCACTATTTATTGCTTTATCCCTAATGTTAATCTTGTATATCTGATTATTTCTTTTTCAATAATAGCATAAAATTACTTTGTCAATTATATTGCTTTTCCTAGGCTGAAATATTAGAGACTAAAAGGCAAATTCAAGAGAATCCTACTCTAAAGATAGACTGCACACTTGTTTATAACAAGCACTTCAAGACCATGACCAGTAAAAACATTCAGTAAAAGAAAGTAGGTGGTAGTCTGGACAATTTTTGGCTATTTGAAATCTGTTCTGCTTTTGCTGCATATTCCTAATCACATCATTTGTGCTTCTGGGAGCTTAGCCCCCATTTTCTTCTTCTTCTACCATTTCCTTTGTAACATATATTAGTTTATTTTTAGCTTTGGTAAAGTCCCTCAACACCATGTTTTCACAATCTCTCTCCTTGCAGCTGCTGTATTGCTGGGGAGGCACTATTAGAAACTCATCCATAACAGTTCAGTCTCAGACAACTGCTCCACGGATGTGATACTTTGCTCAGAAAATTATAATGTGATTTTCTTGGGAAATAGATTTCTTCCTTGAGGTAATTGTCAGGAATGTAAGATGGTCAAAGAGCTCTCCCTTATATTTAAATAAGTTCCAGGCAGAATCACAGATTATTTTGTTGTTACTGCAGTTATTGTTTTTGCAGTAAAGACGGAACCATCTGTTCCTTTGAAGTGGTGCCAAATCAGTTGAAAATAATTCATTCAGGTATTCAGTGAACCACAAGAGCTGATGGTTTAAGGATTCTGGAAGGTTTCAGCAGGGAGCACGAAAAGCACTTTGCCCAGTTTGGATTAGATTTTATTTAAAGAGTGGGCTCTGGGTAGTTCAGGAAAGGAGCAAGCGGACACAAAAGAGTTCCTCTCTTTCTGTATATCTCCTTCTCATATCAAACCTGCTCTAATGAGACTCAACAGCTACATATCATGTGAACATGACCAGCTCACACTGTCCAAAGGGTAATTATAAATTGTGGCCACAGCTTTGGTGCAGTTCTCCATATCAGAAATCAATCAGAATGGCCAAGACATGTCTGGTTGATGGCTGGTTTATGTCCCCAGTTTGTGCTCTTGTGGGACAGCTCTGCTTTGTTGGCCATGTCTGGTGTGAGCATCAATATCCCACTTTTGGGGATTTGGGCAGGACATCATGAGCAGCATGAGCAAAGAAGGGGAGGGAAAGACTACCTAGAACCAATCTGTGAGTCTGGACAAGATGATGGCTTGCTTGACAAGTCTCTGATAACACACACCAGCAGCAAATGAAAATAAAAATATTCCAAGGACCTCCTGAGCCCTTAACCATCCTTATTTGCAATGGTTTTCTGATGAAACAACTGGCAAGTTGATGTTAGCTGGTGTCTGAGAGAGGATCATTTCTGAAGCATTTTCTGCTATGGGTTTTATAATGATGAAGAATTGTCTGCATGAATTTATAACTGAGTGGGTTAATTAAACATTACCCCTGGGCATCTGAACATTGAAGAATGTGTCTCTATTCTGAAAGGAACACTTAATCCTCCTCAGCCTGATGCATTCCCTGTATTATTTACTAATAAATTTTAGTTTATTTATTGCACTGGGAAAAAAAACCCTGTAGCTTAATAAGGTTTAGTTTTCTCACTTTTCAAACTCATTGGGACGTTAAATTTTAAATAATGAAAACCTCTGTTGGAGCCCTCCTTTTTCCTGTAAAATATTGGAAACAACTGAACACAAACATGACTGATATTAAGCATTGTTTAAAGAAATTATGAATAAAAGAAGTAATATATTAAACCACTGTGTAACACCTTCCAAAGCTGTGACAATTGAACATTCATTACAATCTTGTTAAACAGCTATTCTATCAGTAGTTGTAGCATCACAATGCAGGACCTTAATTAGGTGATGTTTCTTTCATCCTTTATTTATTAGGTTTTCAAGCCAAAATAATAATAAAAAAAGATTTGCGGCTCTAATAAAGTACCACCACTGCCATATTTCTTTCATATATTAGTAATTTGTTAGTTAATATGAACCTGCATTTTCTACACTTTGTTTATGATAGATGTGCCAAACACAACAAAAGAGAGCAAATAAAAATATTTACAGCATACTATAATTTCCTTTGCAGCCTAATGTCATAATTAAGAAACAACTAAGTTTATGAATCAGCTTTGCACATTTGCAAGTCATGTGGATATGTGGCTGACAGAAATGACAATCTTTTTAAGAGCTTTATCAATCATAGTGTTGAAATACTATACTCTCCCCAGAAAAATTTCACATATCTTTGCAATGTAACAAGGTTATTTTGAGGGTTCCTTTGTCTCATGACTTTTTAGAGACAAATGACTTTTTTTCCTGGGTAGGAAACAGCTTTAAGTCTATACCAAACAACTAAATTCTTCCTTCACACACTGATTCATCAGATATTTAAGCTAAAGCCTGTCCATGATCGAGAACACAGTGTTATTCTCTCTGCCCTTTAAACAATTCCTTTTTAATTAAAAAGAAAAAAATTCAAGCTGTCTCTAGATATATTTTTACTTTATCTGGTTATCTCTAAATAGACAGATTTGGGTTTGTATTGTGTGAAATAATCCTCTCAGAAACAGATTAGCAGGAAGGAGGCATCAGAAAGGCAGGATGGATTCCTGGATCCCACTGTGCTGTGGGAGGCACTGCCAAGAGCTGGCCATGGGGAGCTGCTTTAGCTTTAGCAAGGCTTTCCTGGGGCTCCAACAGGGCTTCCCTCTCCCAGCCACAGCACCAGCACATCTTGTGCTGTCCCTCACTCAGCTGGCCTGTCCACACCCACCTCTTCTCATTTTGTCACTGCTCTTCCTGGGACAGGAGACCTCCTGTCCACCCAAGATACCTGTGGGAAATAGTAAAGAGATTTCCAGAAAACTGTAAAAGCAGGTCTAAGAAACAGAAAGAACAGAGAGCTAGCTGCAGCTGCAAAGTCTGAAAGTAAAAAAAGTTACAATGGTATAGCAAGCAAGGACACTAAACAATAGCACTATTGGTAAGTACAATATGCTATTGGCTAGAAAGTTTTTAAAGTGCTCTGTAACAAAGAAATCTTTGGCTGCTGCTGGCTGTCCATGAGCATTTGCCATCTTTCGATTGTCTCAACCATGAAATGAGGCTGAGGCTGCAAATAAAGCTCAAGGAACTACCCCAGCAGTCCTGTCCTGTTCATGAAAACAAACTCCAAACACAAAACCCATCACCCAGCATGGTGAAAGGGAAAAAGAGGAATGGTGCTTATCACACTAATCTTGAAACAAGTCACGATGCCCACGTGCTGATAGCAAGGATGCTGCACACAGTGCACACAGATGTCCTGCAGCTGTAAAACAAAGCAAGTTAAATAACCTGGCCTGCACAAGAGCTTAGTACATACTGAAAAGTGCCTGTACTAATGCAGAATTTGTCACTATTTTTGGGCTGGAGGCTTTAGAAAGTACTGGTTGGTTGACAGCAAATTTCTGCAACTTTTTGATATTCTTGTGACAGGAAGCTATCTGCAAAAAATATAACATTTCCTACCTGATATCAAAGAATAAAGAAAAGATGAGAGATGTATATTTTATGTATAGAGTCTGCCCTCAAATGTGGAGCTTCTCTCTGGCCCAAAGTCCAGTGAAGAATGGATGAGCATCACCATTACTGAGACTATGATCCCTGAGCAGCCCTACAAAAAGGACACACTTGAAGGTGTTTATATAACCAGCCCTTACTGAACATTATTCAAATAACTGCTTTGATGGCACAGGACTTATTTGTAAACAGTCCAAGCCTTCTGCATTGCAGCTATAACTGAGGGGTTATAGTGCTTTAACTTAAAATTCTGTAAGTCATTATGAGCCTCTTAATAGCAGATGGATTCCACTGCGAACCACATCAAATTCCAGTTAAATAAGGTTGTCAGTATAATAATTTTCTAGCTGGATGTAGCATGCAATTGGCCAGAATCAGACAGTTAACGGGCATTTAGCTTCAGTTTAAATATCTAAAGCAGCAAATGCTTTAATCAGGCAGCTCTTATTAATAAAAAACAGCCATCCCTTCTAAGCTGCAGTATTTATCCTGCATTCCTGTACTCTGGAAGCACTGAATGCCTACATCTTTATGTGTATTAATTGGACTCCTCTATTCATACTAATGCAATGAAAATATGCACACACCAGGCACGAGAGCTTTTTAACTGAATGGATAATTGTGCCACAGGGAAGAAGTTCATCTTGTAATTTGTGACAGTTGCACTTACACAAAACTCCAGCAGTTCTGGAGTAGCAATGAGACCAATCATAACTGATAAAATAATTCCACTTGTAGAGTGCAAGCAAATACTCAAAGCAGAAATCTAATCAGCCTTTCTTGAGGCTTCACACACCTTGGGAAGTCTTAAAACAAGGTCAATGAAAATCCACGCCCTTGGAGAAGGGGTTCACAGGAAAAACTTTTGAGCAAAGGAGAATGTCTACAAAAAAGGTGCATCCAGAGCCAGTCAGATATCCTGCAGCAATACACGAAGCAGAGCCGTGGTAGAGACCCCACGTGGATTTAAGAGGATGTTGCAGAGCCATATGCTCCACAAATGCTCCGAAAAGGCGTTCATCCGCCCCCGGCACAGAAGGGAGCGGGCGGCGGAGCAGCTTTGCTCCCACATATGTGCGCAGGCAAGCGGGCACGTACGGAGGGACTGCGCCGTACTCTCCTAAGAACACTCAGGTTGATTAAGTCTTGTTGGAAACGCAGAGATAAAACAGAAGGAGAAAATAATCTTATGGGCTCTAATTTCTTATTATTTTCTCTTTTTGCCAGAAGCTGAATCAGTGTAATAGCAAGATTTGCTTTTCTGTTTCTAGAACAAAACGCTGGCTGCCAAACATAGGGGTTTAGCCTTTAGGAAGTTGCTGTCCTGCATTCTAAAACACTTCCAAACCCCTTTCTTTTGCTATCGGTTACCTGTCTTGAATCCACCTCTGTTTCACAATTGCAATTTAAAAAATATTGTTTAATTAACGTCCTTCGTTTGTATTCACAGTAACTCCCATTTGTATGCATACAATTCACTCAGTCTGTGGTCTATAGCTGGCAAATAACACCACTTAACAGCTGTTAAATAGGGTAATCACCTGTTGTTATCCACAGGTAGCTTTAATTCAAATGCTAATTGCTCTCAGTGCTCTACTTACAAACCTGCCCCAGTGTCAGCTGCTGTCTGTGCCTCACCAGATGGATGGGAGCCTCGCATGGATCGCGCTGTCCCTCTGCAGGAAAAAGGTCTGAGTTATAAAAAACCTCGCTACCCTACAGTGCCATGAACAAAAAATACACGGCACAAAAATTAAACAGTGAAAGTCTTTCAGACAGCAAGAACTGCAGCAAAAAGTAATGAATTGGGAAGATGAAGAAAAAGAGTGCAAACTGGACATCAAATATTGCATGAGCTGGTGCTTACAGCCTACTTACAGCCACAACGAGTTAACATTCTCCATTACTAAACTCAGCTTGATAAAATTCAGAAACAGCTGTTGCAGATGTATATCAGCCAAAAGTGATAGGAAATGAGAGCTAAACTGCTTGAACAGGTCAGATGTTAGTAAAAATCCCACTGGAAAACTAAAATTTCTAGCCTGATACAGGTAAAATCTTTTTTTTTTTTTTTTTCTCCATAGATGTAATTCTTCACTAAAGAGATTTTATGATTTTTCTCCCTTCAGTAGAAATGCCTCAAAACTACACTGTACAACTACTTACTCCTCACAGCAAGAGGCTTCATATTATTTTTTTTCTAAAAGATCTCCAATTCACCCAAGCTCTCTGGAGGCACAGTTTCATGTTGTGCCTAATTTCATCAAACTGCGCATTGCTGCCAAAAGTGATGGTTTAATTCTGTCTCCTTTCCCCTCTTAACTCCACTGACGTGTTCCTTACCCTTTCCTCTCATTAGATTTAGTCATTCCCTCTGTTTCTGGAGTATGACTCACCGATCCAAAGGGAAAGTAATTTATTTGGAGGGGACATCTACGTGTGAGAGCCCCCAGCTGGACGGGACTAAGGCTGCTGTGGAACAGTGCCCTGAGCTGTCCTGTGTTCCTTGCAGTGTGGTGAGTTCCTGCTGCACAGCTGCAGGCTTTATTTTAGCTCCCCCACTCTAAAAGGGCCATTCACTCCCCAATGATATCAGATTTTCACACTGCACTGGGTGATTTTCCTGCCCTGCTCTCCAAGGGGCTGCTTTGTTCATAGGTGAACAAAACCATCCATCAGTGGCCCTAGAGCAGAACCTCCTTGCCCAGTTTCTACCCTTTGATCTGCTCAACTCAGATAATTCTGCTGGGTTCCAAGAACCCAACCCAAGCAGCTCTGGAGGACACCTGCCTTTCCACTGGGCAAAGAGGTGGCCTCAGGAAATGACTGCTAGCACAAAGCTACACTTCTTCCTGCCTCCTATAAATAGCAGATAAACATCATCACAGGTGAAACCTGGCTCTGAGAAAGGAATCAAATCCTATAAAAGTCACATATTAGACAGATCTGCAGCAAGCATTGGCACAGGTTCCACTTTTGGTCTGAGCTCACTGTACTGATTGGAGCTCTGGCCTTGAAGAAAGGAGCTGCTCAAAATTCCCAAACACAAATTTTAAATTATAAAACATGTATTAGACAGTTCCCCAGTTCTTTGACATCTTGTGCTTATGATGAGCGGAGGGAAGGATGAAAACCTATTAAACCCAGGTCACTTTATCTCTTGGTGTCCTGCTTTAGGGACATAATTGAAATGAACATCCTGTAGCAACCACCACTTATGTGTGAATGCTCATTTTAGCAAAGTCAATTATTTCAATCATCAAAACGAAAGAACTGCTTGTTTGACAGTTATGACTCATTAACATACATTTCATTTTGATGAGCATTTTTAAAATTTTGTTTTGCATATTTTGCTTACAGGAAGGGAGTAAAATAAAATATTTGTAAAAGGATGCAGAGCTCATGCTTTGATAGACTTTTATAATCTCTCAATGAAAAGCTGTAAGTAGGCCTGCTTTGCCAGTTTGAAAACTATATTTTGTCTGATTCTCTTTCAGACTGTGAATAAAAAAACAAAGCTGTAAAATATAGTTGTAAAGTTGAGAATAAAAAAGTTATATGTAAATTCTATATTTAATGTATAAAAGTACATTTTAATATTTATTCAATCTTGCATGAAAAAAAACCAAATCAAAAAAGCTAAGTAAAAATTTGAATGCTGCTCTTTCCCTATTTAAGTCAGAATCAATCTAGACTTTCATTTACATTCAATGAGAAATTGAAAACCAGTTGGTCACATTGTTTCTTTCTTTTAACACTGACTGTACGAAGAAAGGAAATAATTCAAACAACTTAAAGAGGGCACTTCTCAAGGAAAAAAACCCACATAAATTAGCAAGTAACCTAATTTTCTTTCATCCCAGAGATCACAGGTCGAGGTATCATTAAGCACATTTCGTCCTGGAACAACAGCATTGCACAGTTTACTCTTTTGTCAGCTCTACCAAGAGATTAAAGATGGCTTGGTCTGAGGATATGCAGCAGTGGGAAAACTTAACCCTCTGGGACTGAGCCACAGCTTTCAGCTGATTCCTGAAGTCGTAACTCTTTTTATTATGAGTCACAAAAGGCCACTTCTATCTCTTGTATCACTGCTCAAATTAGGAGCCTTACTCATTTCCTTTTTCTCCCACAGTTTAAGTTCCATGACTATTATAAAAACAATTCATTCAGGACAGCAGCTCACCTGGAGAACCCAATCTGTTTGAAAGTTTACTGGTGGTCATTTTAAATCCAGGAAGCTGTGTAATATACAATAAATGGCATAACAATTAAGCAACTGAGATAATATTGGATACAACCAGACCCATATTTTGTTCCTCTAGAGGTATATAAGGGAAAGGGCACCAAATTAACAAAAAATGAGAGATGAAATACCAGAAATTGAAGTTTCAAATCTGGCTTCTCTCAGATTCTCTCTTTCATACTACTGTTGTTGGAATAACAAATTTTCACCCACCAGGTTCAGTGTAATTCTGGAAATACCTGTGGAGTGTAGGGTGTGAAGCCACCTTTAAAGAGGGTAGAGGACCCCCACCTTGCCTCAGACAGGGCTGACGTGGCACAGAGGTCATGGGCACAGGTATTGGGTCAAGCTGTTATTTCTTTTCTATTTATCTATGTATCTGCAGAGTGAAGCTGAAAGATTAATTAGATTCATAAATAGGCAGGTTAAACTTTTGAAAGCTGTGTACTGATATTCCCTGATACCAACAGGGTGATGGAAAGTGTTTGGTACAAACCACTGTGAGGAGGAGGGAGGCCTAAACCTTTGGATCTCCTGCTAGCAGGCTAGAAACTGTCTCTGCTTTGGAAGGTCACTCTTCCCCGACTCTCCTGTTCATAACTTTTGGTAAACAAACACTGAGTTGCATAAATCCTGGGGAGAGAGAAACAAAAGCCTAGCAATGTCTTTTCCTCATATAACAGCTCCTGAATAGAGGCAAACCCCTCTTCCTCAAGACAGTGCCTAATTTCACAAGTGGCCTTTAATATTGATGTTCACAGGTCATGAGTCTCCTTTAACAATCAATAATGGATTAAAACAACATCACAGATCTCCAGGTCTGTGCCACAAGGGAATCAGGAATGTGCCTGTGAAGCATTTCAGGAATCAGACACCATTTCAGGATGGAGCAGTGCCCATGTCCCCAGTGCCGCAGCCTCAGCCCACGAGTGACCAAGGACATGGACAGCACGTGGCAGCCAGCAGCTGGTCACCCACCCTGTTTGTGGCCTGGGCTGGGGCTGGGGGATGCCACAAAGCCCTTCCTGAACCAAGCATGGTCAACATGTCCCTGCAGCCTTGCTCAAGTGGCAGCAGGTTTTCCACAGCAAGGCTGCTGCAGAGAGAATTCTCTCAGTGTGAATTTTTGGGCCACTTTCGGGGGCTCTCAGAGTCATGTTGGCTCTCCAAACATAGTCCTCCAACTATGATCTGAATGACAACCAGGTGCTAAATTTGGGTTAAATTGTTTCAGTCATTAAACCTTTGCAGCAATTTCCAAAGCCCAGAGTTGCTAGTCTAAACACTCTTTGTAATCACACTTTCAAGTAAAACTTCAAAAGTATCACACCAAGGAGTGAATTATATTTAGGGGCTGGAATAAACTGGGGAGGGGAGGAACTTTTTCTTTAAATGACAGATTTTAACCTCAATTATTAATCTTCAAACATGAACAAACACTTCTAGTCCCTGGATTAACTGAGAATTTATTAACTGTCAGAGTATTAAAAGGCATTCCTAATACATTTTACTGAGAGCAATTGCTGGTGAGTGCTCATACAGTAAGACATACGGAGACGTGAATCTGGGCATGTCTGTCAAACTTCCTGGCCAATGACATATGAAGAAATCACATTTTAATCTACTGGCACCAGATCTTTGGGGTATAAAAATAAAAATCAGATTTTGAGAAGGTTTTTTTTTTAAAAAAAAAATAGGTTTTTTTTCCTGTTTTGAAAATTATGTAACTTTTCCAAGTCAGATTTTCCCTGAGTTTTACCTTTTTCAAAACTGTGCAGCTCCACAGACTGAAACAGCATGATGACTTACCTGGCAGCATGACTCCAGTTTTGTTTGGTATTGTTTACAATTTTCTATCCAGATTCTATGATTCTTATAAAAATAATTATAGAAATTCCAACCCGGGCATTTAATACGTAGAGAGATTGGATCAGGAGGGATTATTCCTTCCAGGATAAGACCATTGGGGTAGAAGGAATCCTTTTTGTATTACAAAAAGGAAGGGAAAAAAACCTGAAAACTATGTGGAACGTAGAAAAACTATGTGGACTTCACCTGTAAAAATTACTTACTTAGGAAGAATTTTAATTCCAGAGCTGTGGTCAGGCAAATGAAATCTCCACACCATGTGCCTCCTCTTCTGTGGCAGGGAACTCCATTTCTAATACCACCAGATGGTCAAAATTTATTAGGCTGCACTGACCATGGAGCAATATCTCATGTGAGGGAAAACTGCATCAGTGCCAGTATTTAACATTGTCCATTACCCCATCTGTGTTGTGCTCTCCTGTCCTTGTAACAGCCTGTGAATTAAGTATCTACAAGAATCCATGTAAAAAATCATCTTCTAAATGAAATAGTTACTGTAAAAGGTTAGAAATTTTAAAATTTCAAGTTTCTTTATGACAAACCAGAACCTAACACATTATTTCTCTACAACATATTTCTTACATTTTAAGATTAGCTAAAGCATTTTCCCACTCAGCCACAAAATATTACAATTTTTAAAATAAGTTTAGTTTTAATATATTAATTACCATAGCTTCTTCTAAATTCTGGCATGAATTTAAAGTCTGATCCATAATAATTATGATACTTCAGTTAATTTTGCCATGAATTAATGTGTGGTATTTCCTGAGTCATCAATAGCAAAACTTCATTTCCTTTAAGAAGCATTTCTTTCTATTCATCAGGAAAAGTTCTGAACCTCTTGAAGTTAAAATACTGATGGAAATTAAATTATTCTGTGAATAAAATCAATATTGCTTTTCTCTAAAGAGGAATAAGCTGCATATTTAATGTTAATCACCTGATAAATATATAAGAGATAAATAAAGAAAAATGAAAGTCAAAAATGAGATCTTTTTTCCAGCAGTAGGGACTTGATTAAATAGGTCAAGAAGTCATGAAAAATAATTACTGCTTCTTTATTTGTCATAACCACTTTTAAATGGGAATTTGTTGCCTGGTCTCCTTCAGTTACAAAAAAAAAAAAGAAACACAAATAATATTTGAATTTTTTCTTTTTTTTTTAGCATTGTCCAAAAGAAAAGCTCTGAACTAGAAGGCTGTTAAAGATTTTGAAATAAAATCAATGAGCTATAGGCTCTCATGTACTTTTCTTACAAAAGATAATTTTCATAAAAACTCATTGGAATAAAGCAGAAACTGTTTGGGTTAGAAGTCAAGGAAAAATACATAACCTCAATATAAATTGTCATAATTTATTGTCATAATAATATAAAATGTCATAAGAATATGGTACATTTGTGTCAATGTCTGTCTTCATTAAACTCTTTGCTACAGATATAAATTGTCAGAGAATTATAAAATGTCACGTTCTTCCCTTTATAAAACAATCTGTTAATAGATTAAAAATGTTAACTTACTATAATAAACTATTTTAGTGATTCTTTTTCCTAGGTTCAGAGTGACTTGTGTGGGAAAGACAAATCTCTCATGCCTCAGCCCTGCTCATTAGAATTTAATCTAAGGGAAAGGGCTCAAATGAGTTTCTTTTAAGTGAATGCATATTTGTGGAATAAAATTCCAAAGCCATGTATCCCTCACACCTGGAGATGAAGGAAGTGCCGACCTGTACTTATCCATTTCTATGCTTAAAATTGTAATATTCAGTCACTTTAGGCTCCAGGCTTAAATAGAACCAGGGTTCATATACTGTTGCTCTTCAGTCTCAAGTAAAGCAACTTGAAATGCTTTGTTTGAAAATCTTCTGCACAAAAAATATCTGTGAGCCACAGTGTAAACGATGTTAAATTTTTTTCAATAAGAACATTTGAAAAGAAAGCCATTGTTTCAAAATGCAGATTCAAAGTAGACACATAAGCTTTAAATAGCAGGTTAACTCCCAATGAAATTTTGTTCTGATATTACCAACAATTTTTTCCTATGTCTTTTTAATATTTAAAAACTTTTCTTTTCTGTTCTAGAAAAACTAATTCCAAGATGTCAGAAACTCCTACAGTGGAAGCTAAAGAAAGTTGAAATGTTTCCATGTATTCTGCAGTGAAACCCACAGAATTCCAGGTCATATTTTACAGATATCCAAAAAGCCCAGTAGCTATAAGAGCAAAACAAAACACATGAATGTGATATTCATGTGCTCAAAGGTAACAGGACAGCATAAAACTGACTACAGTTCCATGGAACACCTTCCAAAACCTCATGGAGCAGGACTTGAGGCTCATCTGCACAAACATTAGTCTTTTTTTTTAACCAGAAATGGGCTTTAAATTTAGGTCAGAATATCCATGTTCTAATTGAAGTAAATGCCACTTTATTCTCTATGTGGAGTCTTTCAAAATGCTGAATGCTAACTGCCCCCACTCTCCAAGAGCCCAAATAGCTCAATTTTGCCCTTCTCTAGGGGAGGCTTAAGGACAGGCAATAGTGCAAAGAACAGGTAATTACTGAACTTGATTGTGCTTTGAGTTTAGTCCTCCTTAAATAGTTGAAATTCTACACTCAGCTGAAAAATGGTTCTCTGAAATGATCCTGCTGCACTAAAAATGACTAAACAGATATTTAGCTGGTGGAAATTTAAAAGAATTATGTCAGTTCACCACTGTAAAGTCCCATCACCATCATGGAAGCCCTTGACAGATTGCCCTCAGCAGTGTTTAACAAGGAGGCAGTCAGAAATCAATGAAAGCACCAAAAAAAGTTGAGGCAATTTATGTTACAATACTGAGAAATGCCATATAATGCATGTAAGGGCTATCAGTCATCATTTACTAAATGCAACAAAAGAGACATTGGGTGTTGCTTTTTTCATATACAGAAATCACACTGGAATAGCAGGAGCCATTTATACATGCTCAGAGTACAAATGTTTAAGGTCACTGGCTTTTTCTTTGTAGCAATCTTCTGCTAAGTCTAAATGAGGATTTGCAATTGTAAGCTTGGATAAAGTCAACATTTACCATTAAGATTACAGAGAGCTGCTGCTGTATTTTGGATTAGGCTGTCATGCAAGCTATGTCAGAGCAGTTTTTTTTAAAACTATGATTATCACCTAGACTTATCTGGACTTATCACCCCTGCACAATTAAGATTTAAAAGCCAAATCACAAAAGCCAAGACGAAGGAGTCAGAAACAGCCCCAAAAGGTTTCTGATAGCTAATCCTTTGTGTTGCTCTCACTCAAATGCCTGGTATCACTTTATGCCTTTCCACATCTGAATGCAGTGAGGAAATTTAACTCAATGCCATACGTAGTGAGGATCTACAGTACACAGAGCACAGCCTGCCTGAATATTGTTCCTTCTGTCCCATTGCTTTGTCTGAGGAATCAGCTCCCTCAGCTGGTGTAAGAGCTCCAGAGAGCACAGCCCATTTCATGCAGAGAGAGGCCGGGAGGTCAGGGGGTTAACATCTGCTGTAAATACCACAGGGCTTCTTGGCCTGAATTGCAGAATGGGATTGCTTGATGTTTCTACACTGCACGGGCTGTGTCACCCTCTGCCTTACTGCGTGACACAACTCAGAGCACTGGGTCAGGCACATAAAAGGAATAATGCACTCGCATTTTCTCACAGAAACGCACTGTGGAAGCCTGCACATACAAGTCACAAGTATTCCAAACCAGCAGAATCTTAAAGCACACCGAGTGCCAATTCTTATTCAGCTCTTCAGTCAGGTCTGAATTGTACACTAAGATAGAGATTTTATGAAGGTATATATATATAGATAGAATCTAAAGCAACAGACTGCAAAAAAGTGCACCAAAAGATCAATTTTTGATTTGGGTGTTGAGGTCACAGCCTGCTCCTATTCCATTAAAGGATGTTTTTTTTTACTGAGTTCAGTGGAGCAAGGGGAGGACAAACACTTCCTGCTAAATGGATGTTCACGGGGCAGCCTTGGCAGCTCTTTGAACAGTTACTGGAGAGTGGCAGATCGCTGAAAGGCTCTGACCTCCCCCTCAAGCAGCTGTCAGCACAGCAACACTTGAAAGCTTTTTCATAAGCTTTTCTCACATATTTAGTAAATGTGATAAAGGAAGCCCACTTAATGCTCTCCATACATGGGTTTTTATTCAGAGTGTTTATCTAAAGAGAAAAGGAGAGATGCTTACTGGAAATAGTTGAAGGCTGGTTTAAGTTATTCTCATTATTCACTAGTTGCCTATCCATCAATTTTGAAATAAAAAAAGAAAAAAAAAAAAGAGAAAGTTGCAACACTGAAGTTGTACGGACAAGGAATAGTAAGTACAACAGACAATGTTCAAGAACAGACTTGGTGGGGGCATGGGTGTTGGAATGAGTTTATTTATAAGGTCCCTTCCAATTCAAGCCTACCTATGATTCTGTGATTCTATGGCAATCTTACTGCTGAAGAGGATATCAGAACCAGACAAGATCATCTAGAGCAGTGTGAAGATAGGCTGTGTAATATCAGTTAACTTCAGGTCAGACTTTGTTCTCACATTGAGATATCATTTAAAATAATCTCAGTTGCACGTTATAGCCTGAGAATTATGGTTATGCAGAACTAGTGAAAAGCTGAAGATTGTCATTGCTAAAGAAGTTAAATTGTACCTAACACTATTAATAACATATCACATATTCAATGTCTACATTATTTTAGTTTAGCAAAAATTTAGTTTAGTTTAGTTTAGCAAAAGCATCCTCCTCCACCTAAGGCATTAACTTTTTGTGATGTAATGCTACTTCTTTCCTGTGGGCATGGTGGATTTTTAAAAAGATGGCATCTAATGGGTGGACTCAAAGTGTACCACGAACATGCCAACCGTGTGTGCCACCCACCCATTCTGTGATCTGTCACCATGCCTGCACAGTACCTGCTCTGTCCAAAAATATGAGACCTCATTTTCAAAACATTTAAAGAGCCTCAGATATGAGAGACAACATAGCAAGTTATATTGCCATGTAGAATTAAATACAGGTACCATTTTGAAAGAGTCTACCAATTCCACAGAATGTCCCCAAAAGACAGTGAGAGGATAAATCACAAACTTCAGCAGCCTTTAAAAATGCATCAGTCTTTCTTTTTGAAAAGCCTATATAAACACATACACAAATTTATACACCGTAACAGGAGAATTTTCCAAGTCCAAGAGATGTAAATTATTTGTGTACGTGCCAATAACAGTGGGTGCTTTCTGAAGCCAGACTCTTTTGTGACATGCTAATCCACCAAATCATTTTATACATGCCACAAAAGCAATTTCCCAATTATTCTAGGCAGCTTGTTAAGCGTATGAGGTGTGAATGAATTTTAAATAAATTCTAAGTCCTCACTTTGGAGCCTGATATTAAATAGTATTAAATGTCTCATTCCACATGCTGAAAGGAGCAGAAAGCCAGGTTTGTAGGAAGATAAGTATCTATCAAACTGATCTTTTAATTCTACTAGGAATTCATTGCATTACTATTATTATGAAGAGCTATCCAGAGCAGTAGGTAGAATTCTTAAACCTTATACAGAGAGAAATAAATTCTGAACTACCATGTTAGAACTAGCAAATGAAATATGGTCTGGTTGAATACCTAAAAGGAAGTTTCCCAACCCAGCTTTTCCCTCTTTAATAGTGTCATCCAGCTTATTTTCATCAGATCCCTATTTTCATCTACTTTTACAGAAACAGGCATTAGAATTCCACAGATAAAATGGACCACTTTCTGTAATTCATCAAAGAGATGAAGGCTCTACTTTTAATGTTAAGACCCTTGGGAGATGGTAGTGAAAAGCATTCCATCATAATTTCTAACAAAAAATTTCTTTGAAGTACAGTGAGTAAATATTTAGGCAGCTCATTGGATAGGACTGTAGTTTTATTCCTTCATATTTCCTAACATGAGTCCTACCAATATAATTTTCAGCTCAAATTGACTTGCAGAATCTACAAATGCTTTATGTTAGTTAATTTGTAAAAACACTATTTTTTTCCTATTTGAGCACATAATAACTGTTATTGGATTAGAGCAATGACATGAACTTAATTTGATATTTTTAGAGGGAAGACAGACAACTTTATAAGGATCTCTGAAAAATGAAGATTCTGCTTTTATAGAGGACTGTAGAGTTTGATGTAGTATTTTAATAAAGACTAGTATTGTGACAGCTAAGGGAGAAAATCATCAAGCCATGACTCTGTTGGCATGCAGAACTTTTGTGTGAGAGTGAAAAAACCCCAATGACAACAAATAAAAACAACCCAGAGCAAACATTTCACTCTTTGGCTCTATTACTCTGCTGTAACAGGCTGTGGGTTAGATTTGAGATGGAAAACTCATGTGTGTGATTCACACCCTGCTCTCCACTTGACTCTCCCAGAGCATTTTCCCACAATGCTGACTGCAATTACTCAACACTGCCATGACTGTCTTGGGATCTCACCTGCAAAATTGGGTGTGACAAAGAGCATCTATCTAATTTACTGCCTTGTAACCAATAGAAATATGAAGCTAAGACACCTGTGGACCAGCAGCATGGGGATACTATGATTTAGCCTAACTTTGCTTTCAATATTTTCCCTTTTTACAGAATGTAATTATAGGAAAGAAGAAAGAATGAAAATAAATATTGATTGAGAAAATCATAGGAGAACATTTTTTTCTAGAAAAGATCAAAGAAACTGTAACAATATTTGAAGGTAATAAAAAAGTTGCAGATATAAATTAGAGGAAAATAACAACTTTCTTCATAGCTGCATATGAAAAAGACCAAAAAAGCCCGGAAAAATTGAGTGACAGTTCAACTGCAATGAGATGGAATCCCATAGCTGAAAACAAAGTTTTAATTTTTTATGATTTTTACTTTTTAGTCACATTTAGTCATTTTGAATTAATGAAACAAGTAATGATCTTAAGCTACACAGGAAACTAAATATACTCAGTAAAATTAGAAGCAAGCTTGAAGCATCCTTTTTGCCTGAGGCAACAGAAATGATGGATGATAGTCTGAGGAATACTTTTTGCTTTCTGGACTACTAAATAAGTAATCTCATTAATCTTCTTGCAGCTTTTACCTTTTACTTCTGTGGCTATAGCTACATAAAACCTGAGAATTTTTGGATGTTTTTTGATTGAAATTTTGGTATTGAATAACACCAGTTGGATGCAATGGGTGTTAAGACAATTGCAAAGGGTCTGTGCAATGTTAGTTTGCTACTTCAACACAGAGTTTTAGTGTGCAGTAAGAGGATAACAACACAGTACTTAACACAAACAAAACCTAAATTATAGAAAAAACCTTTGAGATGGAACACTTCCAGTTCTGGCTTGAGCTTTACTAAAAGTTCTGAAGTCAGTGAACCAACCAAAAACATTTGCCATGATAGAACAAAGCAGGAAACAGTGCAGGGTGAATTCAGGTCTTATTCACATTTTGTGGAATCAACACTGGGCAGGCCAGTGTTTTTTCTCTTTTATTTTCAAAGGCAACTATTACTTCCAGTGAGCACTTTTATTCTGAAATGTAATATTTCTAGAAATTACGAGAACTCAATCTTGAAGTCCACCAAAGAAAAATATTTGGTTCAATCATTCAAGCCATCAGCTAAAATCTACTCCTGAAAGTCAGGCACAGCTTCCCTGAACAAATAAGCTCACAAGCTATGAGTCTTCACAATAATTTATATTCCAAAACACACACCAAATCTGATAGACACAAGAACCTTCACCAAATGGGTTTAGTTTGATATCTTCACCAAAGATATCAAACAGTTCCTTTTAATTAGGAAGGAGGGAAAGGCCAACTACACCTTGAAGTACAGTAGAAGCCTCACCATGAAGGTGTATTATTGGGGGCTTTTGGCAGCAGCAGTGATGGGCTGCACAGAAGCCCATAGATTTTTACATTCACAGTCCCAGCTGCCTACCTGTACAGTAATCAGAGCAGATGGATAATGTGCCATGTTTGAGTTTATTAATAAACATGTCAAACATTCAACATCCTGCTCACAGATGTACTATAATAAAATGTCTTTGCTGTGATCTAAAGTTATGCTGCCTCAAAAAAACAGTTTTTGCTTTAGAGAAAGAACTCAACTGCTACACACACACACCTTAGCCATGACTTATTTTTGCACCTTACCTCTGTAACTCTAGAGGAAGAATTTCAGCCCCAAGACTTCAGCCATAATATGATGATAAGTGTTAGCAGGTCCTGTGTGATAGAAGGCATTTTGCCTTAGAACATCCATTTTGCACATGCATTCATGGTCTTCAGAGACCTTACAGAACTTTTAGTAGATTCTTTATACTTCTAATCCTCACACAGAAAACTGTGTTGGAATTAATTGAGCTTCAACAGTGTTCTTCACATTACACACACATACTGTGAGCAGCATTCTCAGCGTGAGAAAACAAGATCAGAGGGAAATATTCTCAACAAATTAAGTCTGAGGCAAATGCTTGAGTCTGAGGCAAACATTGAGGATGGTGAGGCACTGGAACAGATCGCCCAGAGAAGTTGTGGATACCTCATCCCTGGAAGTGTGGTCTAATGGAAGAACCCCACAGCACAGGGGTTGGAATAAAATGATCTTTAGGTTCCCTTTCAATCCAGATCATTCTGTCATTCCATTATTTAATCTGCAGTTAAGTGGGAGGGTCAAATTAAAACCTATATTTTTATCTTGAAATTCAAGATGTCTTTTTACTCTTTGTAAACTCAGAACAGATTTTGCACAAATCCAGTGAGGATGTGGGCTTGGCCAACAGAGGAGCACAAACCCTCACAAGCATGAGGACACCAGGGGTCCCTGACATACACATATATAAAGATTCTAAAACAGCTATTTAGGGCTTCTGCTTCCCTTTTGGCAGCACTGACAGTGGGGAAACATTCTCTAAAGCCAGCTGTTTCCAGCACACTTCATCAGAAACACAGGTTTCCTTAGCAACGTGCCCCAAAACATCCAGGAGTCCTTCACTCCTTGTCCTTGGTAGAGCATCTTGGTAACATGGAAATACAGAGGCCATCAAACACCCATGTCCTTTCTATGTAGCAGTACCTTAGGAGTTGGAGGTTTTGGGGTTGTTTCCTAAATACAAAATAATTGGATTATTAGCTAATTGAGCAATATGTGCTCAAAAGAAATTCAGCACAAAAATTCAGATTTCTGTTATCTTTCTGGAGAAAAAGTGATTGCAGAGTGCAAGTTATGGTCACAGGTCCCAAAAATCTCTCTGCATTAAGCCATGTTCAGAAAGCCAAAGTAATTCAGACCACCTGCATAATGAAGTAATACATCCATGTTTAAAAAATACCCAAGTTTAAAGAAAGGCATAGCCACAGCAGACTCTTTTAAGTCAGTGACTCATTGAATTTAACAGGCACTTTTGCCTCAGTGCTGTCTTTGATAAACAGATATTCTTGCCTTTCCTGATGGCTGATACATGCCCAGGTTCGGGGTGAAATGTGCAATATGTATGTATGCACATAATTAAATAGAATGTAATACTTCTGCTGCTCATACTCCCAGGCATGTCAGCAATAATATATAATTTCAAAACTAAATATGACAGGTTGAGGAATAGAAACTTATTGGTCCAAATGGTAGAAATACCTGTGCTGAAAATTATTTGAATCATGACTGACTGTCAGAACACAGCAAAAATATCCCACAGATACCAATCCATATGCAAATTTTATATTTTTTCGTCAAACAGGATTGTTGGGGCACTGTGATGACCAATCTCACTTGCTCTAATGACTTAAGCTTCTCTTCAAGTGCAAATGATTTCCCTGCACTTACATAGAAGACTGCTCTGTTACAGCAAGTACCAATGTCTTGTATGAAAACACTACAGCATTTTGGAGGACAGCAGAGCACTTCTCAGACATGAAGAAATATGGAATTTTGAGAAAAAAAGGGACTTTCCTGTTCCCTCCTATTTTGCAAATCCATTGTGTGGATTTTTAAAATTACATTTTAAGGGGAGCTGTTGCTGGTCTGTTGCAGATGAGCATCTGAGAATAAACCTACAGCCCCCAGCACTGAAAGCACGGGCAGGTGAAGATCCAGAGCATGTGTCTGCCTCACCAGAGACCCCAGGTAAGAACAGAAGGAAGGCCACCCACAAGTCTCCCACTTAAGTTAGCCATGCACTTCACTCCTGAGGTTATTCTTATTTCTCATAATTGATTATGGCAATGTCTGATGGCAGGAGAAAGAGAATACAGGAAAGAAGTCTTTCTAGGTACATATATTTGTTTTGGGTTTTTTTCCATACAAGTATTTCATTCCTCCACAGGGTGAGTGAGGAGAAAATCACAAATTTACCTTGCATGTAAATTTACATGTAAACTGATCCTTAACTGAATCTAAAAAGGAGTTGATATCGTGGGGTAAGAAAAGCTGCAAAGAGCTGAAATCTTCATCATCATCTCATTAATACTACTGTTTCTTTTAAGGGCTTATCTACTGAGTAGATTCACAATAGAGAATCTCAACTTCCATTAGAGAAAAAAAAGTATTTCTACATTCTGCAAAGGAGAGGGAAAGCTTGAAAATTACCTCACTGTAACTCAAAAACTTAGAACTCAGAAGGAATTCAGGAGATAAATGAAAATAGCACAGATTTGAACACACACACAATGATTCTGAAAGCCAGCTGCATAATTTTATCATATGGAGAGCTGATAACAGAGAGGAAGAAGTTCTCACACCATTTGAGTAAAGCACTGTTTGGCAAGAGTTCTGCAAATATAAATACTTTATCTGCTCCCCTTCTGTCAGGAATATCAGCTTGTAGTTAGGCAACCCAGACAACATCAGCAGCTCATTCCCAGAGCTTTGTATTTATATAAGGGTTAATTTACACTCTGGTCAAGGCTCTCTTAAAGATTTTTCTCCTATTTGACATAGCTTATTCCTGGGTTTACAAGAAAAACTGGTATGAAGACAATATGCTGCTTGTTCTTAACATGGTTTTTGCCACTGAAGCAGGGTATAGACATAGAAAAATACAATATTTTAGGGGGAAAATAGACTGGAAACATCCTTAAATTCATATCCCAGTATGGCTTAATTTCGTTCTAAAAGTAGAGGTTTGTTACAATCTGGCTTTTTGTTAGTTTCAGGTGATTTCAGTCTCACCCTGATTCACTTGCCATGTAAATGAAGTAGCCAATGTAGAGCTGCTGAAATTATTTTATCTAATTCCACACAGAAATATTTAAAAAAGAAAAAAAAAAAAAAGTGAAAGTGAAAGGAGAGGTGCTAGGAAGTATTTAAGTTTCACTATTAAAGGTAAGAGCAGAAGGAAAATGTGTGGTGATTAAAATGAGAATGCTCCATTCACCTCTACTCTTCAAACCTCTATCAACACCACATTATATTAATTAACAGTTTAATTTCAAGCCAAGGACCAATAAAAGCCATACTTCAGTTGGTATTGTGATATGCTGCTCATTGTTCACATAGAAAGCTAGTTTATTTGGTATCATGAAACCATCTATTGATCATTTCTATTTTCATAGTCCCTCTCAACCAGGTCTTTTGTTATGCTCTCTAGAAAATGCAATAGTGTCACACCAAATGACTTAATTTCACACCCATTAGATAGAATGGACTTAATTCTGCTTTCATTACCAGTAAGTCAAAGCTATTTTATTGCACAGTTGGAGCTCAGGCTTCATCCTGTAATACTTTCTGTCCCTAAAGAAAGAATGATAAAGTATTCCAGAGATCACTGGTTGTACTTCAGGTTAGATTAAGAAATAATGTGCAAATCTTTGGGAGATTTATCTTTGATTTTGCCACTGAAGGACAGCCACTGGAGCTGTATTTTCATTGCAAGCTGCAGATCCAAATTAGTCCTGTTTGACTGGATCAAAATTTTAACTGAATGCAGGACAAGAAAAAGTCCTTGGAAAAGCACTTTTCTTGGTTTCAAAGCCCTTCTGCTGGATCTCAGACAGCTTCTCTCATTTACCTGGCTTGCTTTCCATGCAGCTTTGCCATAGATGGTGCCTTACAGCCAGAATTTGGATAAACATCAAGTAAAACTGAAATGTGTAATGACAGGAAAGGCTACTCCTCAAACCACAGTTTTTCAGATTTGTACACAGCTGGAACTTTAGTAAATTGATTATTTGGTGCTTCATCACCAAGGCACCAAGAGTCAAGGTGTCAAGATGCCAAACAGCCTCATTTACTAGGGTTTTGTGCAAACACCAACCTTAACATGCAGGGCTGGAAGAATGGTAAAGGAGGTGGATAAAAAAGGAAGGTTCTGGAGGAAACAGCAGCAGTCACTGCTTCTGAAGCAAATTAGAGGCAATGTATTGGCAAATGAGACTTAACAAGCTTGATTTTTCTTTATCAAACATGAAATGAACTGAGTGAGGAATTATGGTAAGGCAAGAGTACAGTTGTCAAAACGAACAGAATGAAAAGGAAGAAAATAAAAGACCAAAGCAAAGAGTGGAAAATTATGAGGGGAAGGAAAAACAGCTATGAAGAATGAGGTGCAGAAGACAGACAAGAAGGGGTAATATGTCAGGCACAGTGTGGGAAGGAGAAGATGGGAGAAATGACAGAAAGGGAGAGAAGGGATCTACTCACTGACTCAAAGCCAATTGCTTCAAAGCTGAAAAAGTGCATTTCATTTATATATATATATGTATGTGTATATATATGTATGTGTGTATATATATATATGTATATATATGTATGTGTGTGTGTGTATATATATATATGCCCTGCATTAAACAAAACAAGTGAGGTATCTAGACAAGGGCAGAAATACTGAGTTAGGAAAGCAAAGTGACATGAGGCGTGAAGTTCAAAATGGGAAAGAAAATTGAAATAACTTTTAAATTTTAAAATGCCGAGGAGAAGGTGAAAATCTTGAAAAGAACAAAAAAAAATTATTCAGATTAATGGAAGACAAACAGAGTCCTCAAGTTGCTGTTGCTGCCATTGGCTCAGGCAATCCTTGAAGCAGAATGGCCAGAAGCCAGAAGGTTACATCCTGGGAGCTGCTCTATATTTATGTATTTATCTTAATAGCATATATTCTCTAAACATTGCATAATGCTCAGTAAGATACACTGCAATGTGTTCTCTGTCCTGCTCTTTATCACCAACCAACATGAAGTCCACTGAGAAGCTGAGCTTTTTGAGTAACCAGAAACTCTCTACTGAAACAATCAGATGTGAGAATTTGGATTTACTACTTCAGAGGCAGATTTGCCTCCAGTAATGATTTTGGACTTTGGGTTGCTTTTTTTGTCTATGCTACATATTATCTCTCCAGAACTTATAAGTTTAAAAATCTTCAAGACATGTGAAACTACTCCAAGACTCTTTACCTATAAATTCACATTGTAATCTCAGTTATTTCTATTCCAGGCTTTAACAAAATGGTATAACAGCACATTAAAATTTTGTAGTGGCTTAAATTTGGAATCCAATCTTATAACTCATATATCAAACACGCAATAGACTTTATGGAGGATACTAATTAGTTCCTAATCGTGCTCTCAAAATCTTTTTTAAATTTTGTGCTTTCACAATATAGCAAGACACATCTTCCTTTCCCTAATGTTCCTGCATACTAAAGGTCAGCATTAACATTATGGAATTTCAAGCACTGAGGAAATAAGTTTGAAATATGTTGGTGGAAGTTCAGTTACTTGCATGGCATCATGCTTCTTTATTACAAATTCTGCTCTATCTCCTCATTTGTAATTCCCACTGAAATTTCATCTGCTACTATCAAAGCTACTGGCTGCCTGAGGTTTTCACTGCTGTTCTTGCTTTTTTTTTTTTTTTCTTTCCCTTTTCCCATGCTTATTAAGTTATAAGCACCCAAATGCACTCAGTTGGGCAAAACACAGAGGGGTCAGCACAGTACAGCCTCTGAGGAAATCAAAATGGGGCCAAGATAAGAGAGAACTAAGCACAAGTACAGGCTGGGTGGAGAATGACAGAGAGCACCCCAGAGGAGAAGAATTTGGTGGTGCTGTTTGACAAGAAGCTCAACATGAGCCAGCAATGTGTGTTCACAGCCCAGAGAGCCAACCCTGTCCTGGGATGCACCATAAGAAACGTGACCAGCAGGTTGAGGAAAGTGATTCTCCCCCTCTATTTTGCTCCTGATAGGCCCCACCTGGAGTTCATTTTTGGGATCCCAAACTTAAGAAGGACCCATCAGAGAGAGTCCAGGGAGATGCTCAGAGGGCTGGAGCATATCAGACCTGGAGACAGGTTGGGAGAGTTGGGGCTGCTCACCCTGGAGAAGAAAAGGCTCCAGGGAGAGCTTATGTCACCTTCCAGTACCTAAAGGGGCTCCAAGAGAGCTGGAGAGGGACTTTGGGCAAGGGCATGGAGCGATGGGACAAGGGGAGCAGCTTTAAACTGACAGAGGGCAGGGTTAGATGGGATACAAGGAAAAAATAATTTACTCTGTCTTGAGACACAGGTTGCCCAGAGAAGCTGTGGCTGCCCCATCCCTGCAAGTGTCCAAGGCCAGGTTGGACTGAGCTTGGAGCAACCTGGGATAGAGGAAGTTATCCCTGCCCATGGCAGGGTGTTGGAACTACATGATCTTTAAGGTCCCTTTCAACCCAAACTATTCCATGAATCCATGATAAAATAATGTAAGAACTCTTATGAGGACATGTTACACTGGGTTAGTTCTCTTTGTGCATTTTACAGAAGCAAAGAAACCCCCACAGGCTGGTAACCATAAATTTTGAAAGATACTGAATTTTAAATAAAATTCATTTCAGGCAGGAACAATTTGTACCCATTAGGCAGATCAGCCAGTTTCTGCTGAAAGCATTACTTTCAGAAGAGATATGGAGAGCTCGGGGTGACTTTCACTTGTGGAAAATATTTGCATTTCCAACATTTTTCTTTTTGAGTCAGAATGGGCAATTTTTTGAAGTAAAGACATTCTTTCTCAATCCCAGGACAGGAAATGATCATAAGTCACTGTAAAATATGCAGACACAGACAACAATTATAATCAGCAAATGGGGATCCAGACAGGTTTATTTTCACTCACTTACACAGTTGTGGAACAGAACAAATTGTCACTGAAGCACTAAGTTTTGTCAACCAACACCAGGCCACCCCTTTGTGAATTGGTTTGTGTGTGAGTTCTAGATGTGGCAGGCACAAATTATGCAAAAGTGTTTGCCATGATAAGAGAAGGATTTGATTACTGATGTTTAAATAAGGATCCCCTGAGCTGTCTCTTTTGTGTAGGAATGGTGTTAAATATTTGGCAACAGGATGACATGTGCTGCATAATTTAAGCAGTTCCTTTTACTGGGCACACAACACACACATGCCTGCAATTCATTAGTTCCCAGCCACACTTTCCAACAGCATTAAATATACATGTAAGATGAGCTACTGCAATGTCCATCAATCCCTGCTCTCCTTATTACTTACTTTATCTCTTTATCGTTGACTTGTCTTTTACTCCAGGTAACACACCAGCACTTTTGTTTTGTGCATTTGGGAAGCAAGAGGACTCAAAAGCTCACTATTTGATCTCTTCCTCTGCCTGACTGCCTTCAGTGCTGTCACATCAGTGGGAAGCCCAGTTCATGACTCCAAAGACAGCTTCCATCCCTCTCTGCCTGGCTGCAGCTTATCAGCTTTGTCTGGTCTGAGCTTGTTTTATTTATGGAGAGTCAGGAGGGAGCAGGAAGACGATGGCATGTAAAAGGAGAGGCAGTGAACAGAAAGGTTGTGGATCCATTTAACAGAGACATACAATACCTCTGTGCAGCCAGACAAGCTCTCCTTGCCTCAAACAGGAGCAGGCAGCTAAGACTGAGAGAAACTTCAGCTGATTAAGTCACTTTAGGCCTTTAGGAAGAGTGATGAATATTACTTCTGACAGGTGCTGAAGGGGGTTACATATAACTCGACGTGTGGAATGCCAGATTCCAACATGTAAACAAGAGTCACTGTTACTGCTATCTGTCCTCCACAGCTATGATAATTTGCTTTCACTCTAACACCACTCCAAAAAAGGAGGTTGGTGAAGAACATTTCCTTCTTGCTTGAGACTTGTTGGTCTTCTGCTCCTAATTTCTCCTGCTCAGAGTTTTGCTGACTGCTACAGCTCAGATGAAGTCTGCCTCCACTGTGTCCACACAGCTGCAATATGCAGGGTAAGACAAGTAGCTATTGATGGCCCACATGTCATGGGCCTTCCAAAAGTCTTCATGTCCTGGGAAACATAATATTTTGAGGAGGTGTGAACCTCTTCTAAGGTGAAGAGGTTTGGAAGAGGGCAGAAGTCTGCAGATGTGGAACTTTTAGCTTTGTTTAGAGGCAGTAAAAAGACTGGAAAAATAGAAGTACTGGACAAATTGTACTTTTTTTGACCTCAGGAAAAATATCAGCTATTGCTACATACTGAAAAGGAGAAAAGTCTCCATTATTTAGCTAGAGAAAGCACTGCTAAACCCATACATGTGGCTATTGTGTAACTACAGAGAAAAAAATTCCTCTGGTATTTCTCTTAACATATGAAAAGCTGAATGCTCCCCTGCAGAACTCATCTGTCAGATTTGAAAATTAAATTTTAACATTAGCTCTCCTTCAAGTGTGGACCTCTCCTTGTTAATTTTTCCTTAATCAGAAATATGTCCATTATACTTTTTGGTAGTATGATAATTGCTGGAGGTGATTGAAAAATGTAAGACCTTTTTCCAAATAATAAGATATAACCTGAATTCTGCATCCTGTTTTAAGTCCTAAAATCTGTCAGCCCTGCAGTCACAGTGAGGATGCTGATAATAGCAGTAAGATTTCAGAAGTTACACCAAGTAAGTTGTTTTGTCCAGACTTGTCTATTGCATGTAATAAGCTCAGTTCTATAAAAATCAAGTCATTACTGGATCTCCAGGAGTCAGAAGGACAGTGACAAACTGCTAATTAATTTTTCCTCTGAAAAATGCAGTAATAATTGGATCAGGGAGTGACATGTGCATTGAAAAGCAAATGTATCCCTATGAACCTGTTAGGCCTAAGAAGTTTTTGATATTGATACTGGGGGTTTGGGAGGAAAGGCAGAATAGTTAATTTAATAGTTAATTTAGACAAAATACAGGCTACTTTAAACAACTTGCTTTTTCCACTCTCTCATAAGAAAAAAATGTTTACATTTGAGGGCCTGTCTGAACTGTATTGAAAGCTGATATTGATGATTGTAAGAGCCATTCCTCTTGGAAAAACAAATTACCACTCTGAGCCTCCAAATGAAGGCAACAGAAGGGCAAAAAATAAATAAGTTGTGGAGAGAAAAAGATGGAAAATGAAAAAGAAATTGACCAGAACAGGCATCAGTAGTTGCTTTCTCTACAACAAAGCCTGTTCAATTATTGGGCCTTCTTCAGAAGCAAAATGAAAAAACTTAAAGTACCATCTATTTGTTGGCTGTTACAAATGATACTATAGGGTTTATTTCCATCATGATAGCACCACAAGTTTCGGTGAATGCAAGGTCTCCTTGCTTAGATATAATACATTTAATCAAAATCTAATAAAAACCTTGGGTCATCTTTTCCTTCCTTTACTCTAGTTAAAAAATAAAAAGGAAGTACCAGAGAAATGAAGAAAATCTCACAGTACAAGTTTTCAGCTGAAAGTAAAGTCCTGTCTTTCCCAAATATACCCTTATTCAATCAATTGTGCAAGAAGCCTTTAAGACAAACAATGAGTACAACTTCAGGGCACTTTGTGGTGGAACAAGCCCTGTATTGTTGATGAGCACACAGGGACGATGTCCATCTCCAGCTCCCTCCCACATTTCCCACTCCTATGCCTGTATTTCACTCAGCACCACCCTGCCAAGCTCTTCCACGATGGCAGAGCTCTCCAAGGGTGCTGACACACCTTGCACAAAATATGCTAAATTTAGCAGCTCCAAGACACCCAGCACACAGCAGTGTCAGTGAACTGATGGTGTTGCAGAGCAGCCCTATTTTCATTTTATCTCCACTGCACACAGCTCAGTGCTGCTTTTTTCTGCTGTTGACCCAGCACAGCCTGGTACAGACTTAGCTTTAGGGAGCCCCAGTATCTTTAAGCTGAGGTCCTCAATATCCAGTTTTAGCTATCAACTACGTGATTGACAGGATTGGCTTCTCTAATAGAAATCTATTTGAAATATATGCCCACTATAGCCTTAATCCCTTAGCATACATTATAACTGTTATCAGGAGAGCACAGCTCACAAAAATTACAGGGAACTCCCATATTAACCACCAGTTCATGGCAGCAAATACAAAATAAAAAGGAAAAAAAAAAAATTCTGTCTCATGACTCAGCCCAGGTCACATCCAAACTTGGGGCCATCTGACCCTTCACCCCAAGCCAGACCACAGCTTCCAGGGAAGAACACAAAATCACGTCCAATTCAAGCTCCAAACAACTTGCACAACACTTTTTAATGTTTCAATAATGCAGAGCACAGACCTTTCAGGAAAATTCTCTCTGATCAGCACAGCAGTTCTGAGCCCCACAGTTCTGTGCATTTGCCATGTGCAAAAATGCATTTGGTCTCCAAGGGCAGGAGAAAAAGAAGATCAAAGACAAGCCCCACTACACAGATCCCAGAGGAGAATTTGTCATAATCCCGTGTTCCATCTTTTACCTTGAAGCATAGAGCAAATGAGAAGAGAAAGAAAATGATGTCTTAATACTGTATGCAATTAGCAATCAGAGGGAACTCACCCAGTAATTTTTTTCCAGATATTGTATAACTTTTTGGAAGATACATTTAACCCTCTCTGCTCCAATCTGCTCATTTATATATTTATAATATTTAACTACTTTTTGAAGCCTTGATGGCCGTCCATTTTGACAGCTGTGCACCCAGAAGGATTGTTTCCTAGAAGGAGAATTTCCCTCACATGCATCCATAAAGTCACAACGCAGTCCTGAAGCCTCTTGCTGGTAATACAGAAGAGCAGAAGAAACATCTGAGGAGTAATGGGATTGGCATTTCTGATACTCTCCTCTCCGCCCAGATCTCTGCTCTAGGTTTTGTTGAGTAAAGAGGGTTGTATTTGCTCTTAGTGTGTCTGAATTCCAGTCTGAGTAGGGAGCTGGCCGCAGCACAAGATCAATCACAATTATGATGCCCACACAGTCCAAGTTATGGTCTGAGCTTCAATGCCAATGAAGAATTGCTGACTTACATTGTATTTCAAAAGAAAGAAAGGAAATTTAGAAATGGGAGCACAGTACCTGAATTTGAAGAATCCAGATAATCTGTGCATGCTTTATTCCTCTCAAACACCTCTGTCAATACTGGAAATCTTTGAAGAGCTGTATTTTACATCACAAATCTCTTCACCTGAAAAAGAAAGGCACATAGTACAAGATTGCCATTTAAAGGAGCAATGACAAAACTAGTCTGGAACAGTCAAGTCACTGCACCTTCTGTTTGCAGGCATATCTGCAAACAAAATCATCTCACCTAACAAAGCTGTTGAGATGGCAAAGCATTATTTTTTCCCTATTTACAATTGCTTAAGCTTCTAGTATGCTTATACCTAGAAGGTTACTGAAAAGAGATATTAGAATCACATTCTGCAACTCAATTTTGGCTGTCTTTCCACCCAGGCAAAAGACTATTAGATTAAATTTATTAAAATGGCAGGTGAAAGGTACAGAAATTCTTTACCTTTCTGCAGTAGGCAAACTTCAAAAGGGAAAAGATTTGAAAACAAATTGTAATAGTGACCAATTATCTGAGAGAACCATTATGAGGGAGATGCTGGAATCAAGTTGCTCATTTAAATAAGAATAAAAAGTTGCAAGTGTGACACCAAACATGGCTGTAATGGTCTGGGGTTAATTGGATTGAAGGGAGCAGCTTGGGCTCTCCAGTGTGCTGGAGCTGACAGAGACCACAGGCAGCAAAGAGCACAGTGAAAGGAGAGGCAGGACAAAAAGGTCTAACAATGTTTGGGCTGCTGGCAATTTTAAGACAAAAGAATTCAGAGAAAAAAAAAGATTTGGCTCTGGAAATTTTGAGGCCAGAAGACCCTTGCTATTTTAAGGCATGGCACTTTATTCCTTTAGAAATAAGTTTATTTAGTGTGTGGGTACATCAGCCGTTTCTATTTTCCTCAATATTCCTAATAAAAATTCCAAATTGGTAGATTTAAAATTATAATAATTTCAGATTAAGATAACAATTATAAAAGTGAGAAAAATAGATAAATATATATTTTCTGACTACTTCTACATATTTGAACAAAAGTAGTATTTCTAGAATTACAATTTAACGTCACATTTCCTTGCATCAAGCTCCAGTCAGAAATACTAGTAAGCTTTCAATTATAACATAACTGGCTGAAAGGTCACTCTTTCCCCAAACTATGGCTAAATAGATTTAATCTTCTCAGTCTAGTATTACAGCCAGAGCAAAGTGTTTATGATCAATTCAATTAAAATGGTAATTTCAGGGGGACTGGCAGCTCTCCTAGACTGTAAAGAGTTCTAGTTTACTTGAAATCCCATGGTACAAGGTAATAATATGGGATGTTTGCAGTTCTGTCACTGTGGTAATTTTCCACGATATTACACCGAAACACTTGCACAAATATAACTGCAGATAACACACACACCAAAAAGGAGGTATAATATTTAATTTTAATGTAATTATCATATCCCACTGAAAATACATGACTAAGATCAAAAGATAATTACAATACAGACCAGTGAGAGCTCTGTTTTAATCAGAAGGAGCTCTGAATCAAAGGTATTCTGCTTGCCAAAGTGAGTGTCTTGTTGGGTCAAATAAGCTCACATGGCCCCTTAGAAGAAGTCATTGGAATGACATCATTATTTTCAGCTCTTGCAGAGTTTGATAGTGTAGCAGACCCTGAAGCAAAGCTTTGCCTTTGGTTTCAATTATATAAACTTCACAGTTTTTACCACAAGTCCTCCTGAATAGTTTTGTGATAAGCCATAAGCATAAACCGGTAAGCAATTGTTGTTACAGAGATCTATTAATAGATATTTCTCTTTTAAAAGAAGAAAAAAAAAAAAAAAGGAAAAAAGATAATGCTATTCACATTCAGCACTAATGCACAGAGCATTTTAAAGGGAAAACTGCCAACTTGAAATTTCATTTCCCTCTGATTACTTCAGACATACCCAGAAGCTAACAAGAAGAGTGAAGGTCTGTGTTTTTTCATCATCTCCTCCTCTCCTTCATCTCTTTTTGGCAAAGTGTTCACAAATGTGACCATCTCTGCTGATTTCTCTGCTTTGTTGATGGCAAGCACTTTGCCATGGTGTGCTCTGAGGCTGGGCACTCACACTGACACTTCTCCTGGTTTGGTAGAAAGCAGCAGAGCAAGGCAGGAGTTCTAAGGGATTGCAGTGAAGAAAAAACAGGCATACACTCAAGGAAAAATCAAGATGATAAATGTCAAGTTGTTTATTATCATTGTTCTAGCACCACCAAAAAGAACTTTCAAAAGCAGTATTAGAAAATTAATGGAAAAGGCCCCCAAAGGACAATGAGAATTTTTCAACATCTTCTTCTAAGTAGTGTGAGTGTTGAGAGGTTGCTGCATTTGGACTTCAGCAAACTAAGCAAGGAACTGGTTTTGGACTTAACCCAGGAACTGGTTTTGGACTTAACCCAGTGGTCAAATGACACAACTGCAGATTCACAAACATAATTTTGTAAGTTGAAGCTCTGTCTAGCTTACACTGCAGTCTCTGCTGAGACCAAAGCCTGGCTAGGGATACCTGCCTCAGCCTTCAGCTGAGTAGCTGAGAGCAGTATAGCTGCAGGGAAAAAAAAAACCAAGCTCAGTCTGGACTGCAAAACCCTTCAGAAAAGCAGGGCAAATATTTAGGTTTCTGGCTGGCACTGAAATCAGCACTGCCATGGCTGAGTGTGCCAAGCCAAGGCAATGTGATTACACACTGAATGCTCTTAGCAATACAGTATTCACATTCTATTGGTCTTGATACACCTGCAAACACAGTGACTGCAGTGCTCACTCAGTTGGGACAGGGAGGGGGGCAGTAAAAAATGTAAAGAAATCTGTGCCAATTTGCTGAGTGAAAATGTATGCAGTCAGCATAGCACGGGAACCATAGAACCTTACCCCTTTAATGGCATCAAACATTGAGGTAGTAAAAAAGGATTTTTATTTTCTGTTAGAGCTCTTAGAAGTCTAACCAAGCAGTTAGTGATGTAAAAGTAAAAGGCCCCACACTAACCAAAATTACTATCTAAATCTTTTGTTAAATTCAGCAAACCTTAAAGAAGGTTCTTGTAAGTGACACATTTCACATTAAATCATTTATCTGCTTTTTTTAGTGATGATCTGTTTGAATGTTCAACAATGACCTGAGATTTTGGCTGTGCTGTTGAGTAAAAGACAGACAGATGGGACCCTGGGTGATACACAAAGTAGAACAAAGGGAAGAATTACTGTCCAGGTAATATACAAAGTCCTTAGTTTAGTGACTTAGTGACTTCATGAATACAGCTCCTAAAAGCACTACTCAGCTTTCAGCAGACATTTGGCTCAAAAGACCTCTGAAACATGGAGTGTAAGAAACCAAGTTGCTCTGGATTCCTAACACCATTATTTGTTAAGATGCAGGTGCTGAAGGAACAGAAAGACACAATGTACACCAAAGAACAGGCAACTGCAAAATGAACAGAGCAAGAGAAAAGCACACAAAGGAAAAATGAACTTACAGTTTCTTCAGGAAGTCTGAAATATTCTCAAAGCGAAGTGTAGGCACATTCTTATTTAAACACACCCAAAGCAGCAGATCTACAGTCAACATCCTGCCGAGCAGTGATAAGAATGTAGAAGTGGAGATGAAACCCTCTGGGGGACAGAAACACGAAGACAATGTTACTTCTGGCACAGAAATTTGGGATGTTATGTAGTTAAAGAAACTCATTGTGTTGATGTGACATTTTAAGGGCTGTGGTAGTTGGCGTTGGCTGCCACTTTTATCTATCTGACTCTTAAAGCAGTTAAATGTTCCCAAAAATATTTCTGCACCTCTGTGTTCCTTCATTACAAGAGGATCTGCTGCTATTTCCATTAATACAAATCCTGGATGCTGGTAAGAACACATGGCTTAGTTTCTAATCAGCTGAAAAATTACAGCAGGAAGCAAGATATTCTTAGGCAGATTATAAAATTAAAAAGCTCATGCTGGAGATGCTTTTAAAGTATTTTTTTCTTCCAGAGGAAAAATAAAATACCCTCTCTTCTGTGTAGCAGGAAGATAGAGTTGTAGTTAAAAGTAGAAACTTAAGAATATCTCAGGGTTCAGATTTTTTTTTTTTTTGGTTTTGTATTCAAAGAGTCTTCTTTCCTTCTGACAGTAGGTTTCTTTGCCAATTTCCTTCTTTCTAGAGTTTATAATTCCCGAGGTTACCATGCTTTCAAGTGCTGTGCTGGGTATATGGATAATCACTGCTGTTGCTATTTGGACTTAAATATTGGTAAAGCCTTGACTGTTTTTAAGTACCCTCCATTTCTTTTACTGATTTCTCCTCACAGATCTTTATGGAAGTGCAACTTTCTACACAGGAGCAGGGAGCTTGACAATGTAATTTCTGAGATTGTTCCATGTTTGAAAAATCACGTAAATACGATCATCCTGCCTGCCTTCAGTATTCACCCAGGATTTAGAAGGTTTGCCAGCTGGAAAACAGGAAAAGACAGGAGTAGAAATGGACTGAAAAAAACAAACACTTCATAAGAAAGATTTGCCAGTATTACCCAGAGAGCATTCCTCAAATCCTAGCAAAAATCCTAAAATCCAGGCAAAAATACAATAAAAAAAGTGGTTTGATGGAACAATGTGGACTTAGGGAATAAAACCCAATTAGTTAATTTGAATTCAAACCAGAATTCTCAGGGAAAAAAAAGTGTTATCATTGAGTTGAGAAGCAAACCCCACAGTTTTTCTGCTGACAGATAAGCAGGAAATGAGAAGACCTTGAGGAATGAGAAGCAAAGGAAGAGAGAAAGAGGAACACACTGCCAGCACCAAGACCTGTGAAAGGCAGCTGCCATCCAGCACGCCAGCATGGATCTGGCCTTACAACATGAGCATCAAGAGACCAACAAGATGTTATCTGAATGTTTATAGTGTAGGTAAATTTCCACCTACTTAAAGTCATCAACAAAAATTTAATAGTCAGTGCTTTCCTTTTGTTAACAGCAGACTCAAAGCATCTGTAGAAAAAAACGACTGAGTGAAACAACAAAAGAAAAATTTCCGGAACTACATTTCTGAACCACATATCATTTATAACCAGCCTGGCAACGTTATTGTTTCAAGGCAGGCAACTTTAGAAAATATATGACCAGATACCCAAAAGCTCCTCCACTTTTACTTTGTGCATATGGCCTTTGAGCACTATAATTTATGTTACCAGGGCTCACTTGTCCAGATGGACTTTTACAATATCCTTCTCACAGCTCTCCAGGTGTTGCAAATAAATAAAACACTTTATTTCAGGGAGATGAGAATAGAGTAGGTACTAGTGAGAGCTGCCAATGCACATATTTTAGCAACAGCCATTACAAAAATGTATTGCAATATTATTATTAAGAATGCCAAGTGATTCTGTATATTATTCAAATGTCACACATGACAAGCAAACCACAAAAACTACTTTCAGTTAACTGCTGAAATCAAGTTGACTGCTGTTAATGATACTGTCACTGTGTCAAATTCAGTAAGAGAATTTAGGGTGTTTTAGCATTAGAATGATAATTGGCCCACCTTGCCCTGTGAGATACAATGTGCCACCAATATTAACAACGACCAAAAAAAAAGTGTAAAAGATTCAGTGGATTTCTACATGAGTAAATGGCCACCCCTTCACAGAGATTCAGGAAGCAGAAGAGTCTGAGTTTGTTGCATGAATAATTTGTTGCAAACCATTTATGACCTCGAGTCTACAGCGTATTAAATATTCACACAACTTGTTCAGAATGAAAAAGGCTGGAGCATGTGAGAAGGGATTCTGAATCCTCAGCAGCCTCACACAAAGTGGGCTCTGCCTGCAATCACAACTGCTCCTGGATTACTGGCAGAATATTAAACACTTTTGGCTTATTATTTGAGACAGAAATCACCTTTAATATAGGGGTTATTCTAATTACTTGAATATCCTTCTTAAAACATACCCTGATTTTGTCTATAAAGGCTCAGATCCACAGAAACTATTTCAGAGTTGCCCAAATCTCTTTGTACATATGCCCCAAGTAACAGAATGGGTTGGTGCTCTTCAAGTTTTCTAGTCCATGTTGCATTTAGTAAAACAAATCCAGGAGTATTATTAAAATTACATGTCCATACAAACAATTAATTAGCATTTTTTAACTGAAAAGGCCTAGTGGTATACTAGCAGGCAGAAAAGCAGATCAGAGGAGCAGCAAAACCATCAAATGTTTCACATCAAGCCTACCACACATACACAAATAGAACCATCTGTGGTCCTTCAGATCTTAGATCTCAAATGACTGTAATCTTATCCTGAAAATTCAATTAGTTTTCAATGAAAGTGTGGATTTGGACAGAAATGACTTTTGAAAGGTTTAGGTAAAATTAAAAACTTACACAGAACTAAAAACTTGATCAAAAAGTCAAATGTTCAAAAGAAACTCAGTGTGTTCAAAAGTATAGGAAGAAAGCCGAGAGATGAGCTTCGGCCCTAAAATAAATGATTTAACAAAATTTGCTAAAATTAATCAGACACATAAATGCATGTCCTTTAGAGACCATGAAAAATGTTAACTGCCTTTGAATTCTCTACCCCCATCCCTTTGAAAAGACAAAAACTTACATCTAAAAATGAAACCAGGCATATTCTTTAATAAACAGGCAGCTAAGTTTGGGACAGTCAAAGCTGTGAAACTAGGCATTCAAAAGAAAAAAACACAAATTAAGCCAATGTCACCCAAGAAATGTTAATCCCATGCACTGTTAAGGTGACACTCCTGATGTTGTCATTCCCTTGTCATTTCTAAAATTATGTATATTTATATACATATCTCTATCACACATTTGTAGATACATGCATTCACATACTAATATAGAGCTGCCTATGCCCTTGTGTCTCAGACCTAGGCTCAAATTTGCAAAAGGGCAGCCTTTGTGTCCTGAACCTATGAGACCAAGTAGGAGGAGAAATTTTGGCACTGAGTTGTTTATCTGAAGTATCTTCTAAAGAAGATACAATGCAATGTTATTATTTATATTTCTGTATTGTGATAAGTGGAGGAGGGGAATGTTTGGGTTTTGTTTATACACAGAAGACAAAAATAAGCCCTTAGAGATATTATAATCTGAATAGACAAAGGGAAGAAGATGCATCCAAACCACAGAACAGTGAGACATACAAAGACCACTAGCATTTAAAAGTTTATGGAATAGGGTTTTTTAGGGTAGTACAAGAAAACTCATGTTTTCTTTTAACAAAAATCATACTTCTCTTACACAATGCTAATGTTTAACATCAGCCCAGATGAATGTATTTGATATAATGAGTATTCAGTCAATTTTATCACACAATAAAAGTGGAATTTTCTACATTGCTATTATTATTATCACATTTGTCACTGTACTTTTACATACTATGTAAACCAAGAGGTGGCTTAAAAGAATCCCATTTTTGCCCCATTAAAAAAAAAGTGTTTACCAAGATTATTGTTTATTGACCAAATTAAAAATTGTCATCATTATAATTCCTCTATTCCAGTGCCAAAACCCACATTACATTGTGGGCAGTCTGGCAGTGTGTCTTAAAATATTACTTATTTTTTTCTTAGTTCTATTTGGTATTTGTGTAAAGAAGTCTGCCCCTGTAGGGGCCAGCTGTGTTTGAAAAGAAATGGTAATTCAGGAAGATTGGAAATGGGTAGCTGATTCACTGAAGATATTTCCTCACCTATTTTCCCTGTATTACACACTTAACAGTCCTGAAGGGCAGAAAAAAGTATCCTGGATTTCATGGATGTACCTGTTTCACTACAGAGGAAGTCTTCCCACAATCTAAGAATGACACTGCAATCAGGAGAGAGGTTGTCCTTAAACAAAGCTGCAATTAAATCTGGATGCCAACATCCACTCCTTTTAAAATACTCTTGTATACTGCCTGTGATTACAAGCAGGGGTTTGGTATTTTTCAGCTAGTCACAAAGGACACACAATAAAACTGAGCATTTTTTAATTGTATCATGTCAGTTTGCTACTTTTAAGACAACCTGTGTTTTGAAATGGTTTCTGTGGTTTGGCAGGGAGTTTTCACAAACACAACATCTACAAATTTGCCCATTATTGAAGATACTTCAAATGATTCAGAGTACTTTCTTAATTTCTGGGGAGGATGAGAATGAAGAAGGAAATACACTTGCGTTTTCAGAACAGGGATCCTTCAATCATTTCTAGCAAATCGGGAATGACATTGTGTTTAATTTTTATGGTGCAGTATTGTTCTCATTGAAAAGATGATAACAACATTCAAGCCATCCTGGTTTCACAAAGCATAAAATAATCCAATGGCTGCCATTTGGCACAATGCCCATTGCAACAGTATTCATGTGCAGGGGAAAGGGATGATTTTCCAGAATCATTTAGGAATGTGACAATTCTATCAATTGTGTTAAGTGTCAAAGGTGTCTTCATAAAAATCTAAATGCATTCATTTCTCACTCCTAAGGGTTATATGGACAAGATGACATAGCTGAGACCACCACAACTCAGCATCCATTCCCAGCTCCCCTTTTTCTTCAGGGGTGGTTGGAGACACCAAACCCATGCACGGGCTTCAGGGAAGGGTTGTGAGCACACTGTTCCTAAAAGCTCACACCAGAAATGATCCAGGTCTCAACCTGACTGCTGTACATCCACAAGGATCTCACTCTCAAAGCAATTCCTGCACAGAACATGCCAGTGAATATGACAGATGAGCTCTGCACCCTCCCAATGAACCTTGCAGTGGCAAGTTTTCAAGGAATTATGTTTTAGGCAAGGCCTGTCTGGCGAAGCCAAGACAATAGCTTTAACATTTTCTATCTGTCCCTTGCTCTTTTCTAAGCTGCTGTTTCTCCTTGAGACTTTCACAGTCCTGGGGACAGCCTCAGACTCTTCTCCTGTGCTATGTTTATTCAACACAGAGACAGTTGCAGCATTGTGTGACTTATCAGAATGAACCCACAAGACTTGCATGTTAAATATTGACTACCAAATAATCACAACAAGCCATTCACTGGGAAAAGAGCAAAATAACTGGGGAAAAAAATAAAACAACACTCAAAAAAACAAGTGATAAGCTGTGTGAAAGCATTATCTCATCTCAAAGGACCATCCATAAACAGAAAGCTAAATTCATCACTTGTTCCCTGAATTAGTGGCTCAGCTCCAAGAGATAAATTAATCACATTATTCTAGAAAGAAATAAGGAGACTGATTTCAAATTTCAGACAAAGGATCAAGAGGCTGTTAGTTATGGATTTCTCATCTTAACCTGGTTTCATAGTAATTTCCCAAGTTAAATCTCACTGATGACAAAGGAAATCCTCTCTCTCATTTAAATTAGCCTTGAGACATATTATAAACATGTAATATCTAATCTTATGACCAGTTAGCTTCTAATTTCCTTCATATCTTTGTACATCACTGGCACTAAGGGTATGAGAGTGGTCAAAAAAAGTGCTTGATGGGGTGAGGCAGCTCTGGAGACCATTGCTGTGCTGGTCTTGGGGGCTCAATTCTAACCCAGCCCCTAATGCAGAAAGGAGGACACACAATTGCTGATTAGGCCAAAAATGAATTTAATGACTCACTAGTGCTATGACATCCATCAAAAATTTCAAGATTTAAGTACATAGACAAAATGGAATAACAATTTTGCAAAAAGCTTGATTTTTTGACCGTTTTATCAGCGTGCAGTGATCTACAACCTCAAGATCACTTGAGCTCGAAATAAAAACAAGCCAGCTCTTTTTCCACAGAATATCCCCTGTTCTCACTAGTTGTGTTCAACTTCCACACATCCTGTGACGGGTTCTGCCTCCAGTTCCTGCCCACAGCCACATCATAGCTGGGAAACAGTTTTAGAAAAAATTGGAGATTGGTAGGGTAATTCACATCTTAACCAGTCAGTCCACTGCAGGTAAGGAAACTACAGAATGCAGTCAAGAATGAGAAAGAAACTCAAATTATGCTGAGCAGAAATATGACTTTACAGTTATTCCATATTTCCAGTGATACTCCAGCATATTTCCATGAACACAAGCAAGCATCCAGACAAAAACAAAGGAAGGAACTGATTCTCTTCATGTTGCTATTCATGCAAATTCATCAATATACTGGAGATTAAAAAATTAAAATTTGACACCATTGTAGGAGAATTGGTCTGGAACCTGGCAAATGGAAGAAAACCCGGAATTTTTGGTCCATGTTGTAACAAATGCACAGTGCCAAAACAAAAGTGTGATTGTTTCAGGTATGTGATTTGTAGTCACAAAAGCACAAGTTTGGCCAAATGTCTTAGAGGCATTTGTGTTGTTACCATTAGAAGGGTTAAAAAAAAAGAAAATTATATAAAAGATGAGTGTCCAAAACAAGCCTTACCAGACCTGAGCTGTTTCACACACACAGTGAGTCCCCCACTGTTTCAGGTAGACTTTTGAAGTTTCTCACTGTAGATTCATTGGGGCAACCAGGAGTGTGAAATTCTCTAATCCATCCTCTTTCCTGACCATTAAACTGACTTATTTTGGCCTGTTAAGGAAAAACCTAATTAATGTACAGTATGTGTGTTGAGTCACAATGTAGAGCAGCTTTGTGTCCTGCTGTCTATCCACTGTCCTGCTCCTGTCAGTGCCTTTGGAAGTCTTTTCCAATGAACCTCTGCTGAAGTAATCACTCTGCCAAATATCAGTTGTAGAAGAGCTTGGTTTTTAACAAAAGGTCAAACAAAATTGCAGTGAAGACCCATGGGATCCTTGCAAAAGGTCACTTCAGACAAAATGGATTCCCAGCCAAAGTACAGGTTTCACCACAGAGTATATCTTCTGTGGGCTACCTTTTCAGAGAAAAACTTCAATTCAAAGTCCTAATGAATGTCTATAATTTTCTGTTCACAATCATCTGAAAATGAAGAGTCATTTGACATTCAGCAAATGAAACAATCACATCCAGCTACATGACTTGCAGGCAGTTAGTCAGGCCTCCAAACAAAACACTCAATTCCATAGCTGTTTTACTGATGATGGCAAATAAAGTCACAACGTGGTGACACAGAACTGTAGTGGTCTGTGGTATGAAGCTTTCTAAGACCTGGCCTCAAGAAATCTATTTTCAGTTCTATGCTCATTGAGCTGGATGAGCATTTCACAGTGAATAATTTACTTGATTAATTTAGGGCCATCCCTAGTTTACAGAATTTCTTTGTGTTGACTTCTTTGGCCACTTTGTTCATTATTTGAAGTTGCAGAACAGATGGTTTGCTCACATATATTTCTGCATAATGATTGCTCATGAACACTCTGTCCTGGATAGTGCTTTGAATACTTGCTATGCAGGCTCTGTGACTGGATTTTTAACTCACATAGCACATGGGCTGGATTCCCAACTCACTTTTCTTTTCATGTGAAATAACTAAATATTTTTCCAAACCACACAAAATCTTCCAAAAAGTGAGGGGAAAGTGTCTGGTTTAAAACAAAACTTCTTAAAGATATGTGCAACTTTCAATTTTTGAATAGCCTACCTGGAGCTATGAAAATTCAGGTATTTATGTAGAGATACTAAGCATTTGATGGGAATGAAACCTGAATACTAAGGGATTGATGAAAATATATGCTAAGCAAAATAAGACTCAACAAAACATTTAGCAAAAGCAAATAAATTGATTAAAAGGCACCCACAAAGCAGGCAAAAGCTGACATAGATTTTACTGTTGTTGTCAGGAGAGATTCAGAGCTGGTCCAACAGATTGCCAGGCTTTTAACTGGAACAATAGCAGCTCTCCTAGATGATGACGATGAAGCCATCAAATGGATGTCATCTGTTTAAACCAGGTAAGAATTTGGGCAAATTAGCTATTGTTGAACCAGATATAATATTGGTCTAAAAAGCCCCTAGCAAGTACAATTGCTCAATAAGTCCCTACAAGAGCAAACAACAGTGATCCAATCCTTTTACTGCTAATGATGTGTTTATAGATATTTACCTCTGCAGCAGTTTCAGCAGCTGTATCTCGAATTGCCACTAATGCCTTTCTTCACTGATTAATAGAGTGAAGCTATTGAGATGTAGGATTTCCACTCGGTTTTTTCCCAGTGTAACATTGCCATCTACAGGAAGCTCTCCCTTACTCGGAGACTAATTTTACAATCACAGAATAGGAACCACTGAAGATGAAAATGTAAGTGTCCAAAATTAGCACTGTTTGATCAGCCTGACAAAATGCTATTTTAAAAATTAGCCAGTAATAGTATGGCTCACCAACAAAAGCAGTATATTAACCTACTTTCTGGCAAGTTATTAAACTGAGGGATTGGCATTAATCTAGTTGAATAATACATTAGGACAAAAAGAAACACTTATTAAGGACGAGGGACTTCTGATTTAGTTATTCATCATTAGTTGATATGTAAGGTTCTCATACTGCCATACAAAAATTTTATAATTTTCTGTTCTACAGATGATTCAGAGAAGTCTTTCTCAGCATTTGTCTTTCTTCTCAGCTTTGTAAAAGAATTTATGCAACACAAATAATTTTTCACTATGCTAGACACTGGATATTCCTTCACAAGTACTAAATATACTGCCCAGAAAACAAAAACAGGCACAAATACCAGAGCTTAATTTTAGACAGCTGCTTAATTTTAATCTCTGTCTTAAAGACAGAATATTTGTGATGTTCAATATGGCATTGGTTCATTTAGAGATATCAGTCTTCTGGAGAAAACTCTAAAGATGGTTTCACAGCTATTAGCATCCTTGTAAAGAAAGAAAATATGTTCAGGACTGAAATGCTGTGTCAGCTGACCAAGCACCCCAAGAAACACCACAAGCAGGGTGATATTTTATGTAGGAACACTGAATTAGGGCTGACTCACTGAAATCTCTTAGTGAAACAGGGAAGAAAACCAGAATTAAATAGTGATCAATAACTAGTGGGGAAAAGCTGGGGAGGTCATAGGAGGCAACCTGAATGAAATAATCTGATTGAAAGTGTGACCTTTGATGTCAGAAAAAGTGGTTATTGACTAAATTCAGGGAAGACAGAATGCTGCAAGACATTTTCATTTTTGAGAATCAAAGGAAGAAGTTAATGAGAGGGGAAAAGAACCAGCAGCAGTAGAACAGACAGGATCTCGAATTTGAGATGGAGAATTTCTATGTATGCAGATGAGTCAAAGACTTCTACATTAATTCACTGGGGTGGCTTTTTCCTTGGAAACCACTAGATGAATTCCTTAATTGACCTAGGAAGAAAAACTGACAGCCAGTTGAAAAAAAAAAAACAACCAAAAACTCAAACAAACAAACAAACCACACTGACCCAAGCTGAACATTCTTTCATTTCTCAATTCACCAGCCAAACTAGAAAATCAATTACAGTCACAATTCTATCTAGACAGTCTTAATCCAGGACACACATTTCTGCAACAGAGCAGGGAAGATGTGAATGCAGAGTCACATTTCTGGTTTCAGGTTTCTCTTCTGGCAAGTTCACACTGGCCTAGTTGAGATAAAGAGACAACAGAATAAGCTGATTTCTTGCTATTTCAAAACTGCCAGTCTCCCATACTTAAGGATGGTTCTAGGGCTGTTACCAGGGGGGTATCAGCAGTAGGATATTAAGATCACTAAGGGAGTTGATTGAGCTGAAGTTGGTTAACACTTGAAGCCAGCAGTGGAGCTGTGAGCAGACAGCCTCTGTACCAATGCTGTTGAGGACACAGATTTATATCTTAACCTGCCACTTAGTTTGCTCCAGTTGGCTCTGCATTGTTGCAAGCAGCTGATACAACACCACAGGTTTCAAAGAGAAGAAACTGTTTATCTCTGCCATGGCCAGGAATTGACAGATGTTTGCAGAGCATCCCCAGAGTGTGGAGTCCTGGGAGCTGCAGCAGGGATGAGATTTGTCACTGCAGCTGCTGTGACCAAGATACTGCCAGTAAGCACCTGAGTGCTGACACAAAAAGAAGCCAGTAACTCTCTGGACATGACTCCTTGGACAACCATGGCAGTCACCCAGGCCATGATATCTAGAGAGTGTGGTAGTGACAGTGTTCTTCTCCCTTGGTGAGGCCCTGCTGTTACTAAATTGAAATTTAATAAAATAAATTAGTGTCTTGAGAATGCTCTTTGAATATTTTCAGGATCATTTTGTTGTCCTGCACAACATATCAATCCCTAACTACTAGAAATTTTGATAGAACACAAAATTTCATTTCAGGTTTCTTTTGTTTAAAATATTTAAAATTTATGTGCTTCTTAAGAATCACCAGTTGCCTAAAAATTTTTTTTGCATGAACTTCCATTTCAGGATATATTTATTGCACCTGATACAGCTCAGAATTTTGAAATTATTTGCAGAAGAAAATAACTTATGGTCTTTAGAAATTTTTCCAATTTTTAAAATAATTCTATTAAAAGACTGTACATCCACACATTCTAGAAACCAAAATGCTTCACAAAAGTTATGACAGTTGTAAAATCAATTATTATAATACAGAAGGGAGGGGAGGAAAATTAAAGCTATAAAAAAGAAGAGACAACAAAGATATTTACACCTTCAGCTCCCTAAGGAAGTTCGGGAGGTGGAAACGCAGCCAGAGGTCACAGGCAGGGGTGGCACTGGAGTGGGGAGGGGTCCCCCTGGGCAGTGGCAGGCCTGTGAGGTTAGAGGGGGGTTTCTGGCATGAAGAGATGAGGGGAAGATGCAACATTTCAGGGCTTAGTCAGAGGCACAGATCTGCTGCATGGATTTCAATGACTGGCAGCAGGGAGGCAAGGTCAGCACCCTCGGAGCAGAGAAATGAGGCTGATCCTTGCACACATCACCAGATAACCCAGCATGGAAAAGGGTGTGAATTTTTACCAAATCATGGCCTGCAGAGACTGACTGCCATGATTTAGTGCAGAGTGGATCTCGTAAAGTCCATGGAGCTCACACAGCTCTGGTGAGTTAGAGGCAGTGAGATGTCCTTGCCAATCTGTTGCTGCCTCTGCCCTGGTCCCAATTCAACTGCTTGTAAGTCACAACAGGGAAGCAGAATAATGACTTTGTGACCACTGTCACCTTGGGCAGTTAGGCTGGGATATGGGGAAATTACTTTAGTCAGGGCTGTGATAAATGCTTGTTCTTGAATAGGCAATGAATAACTCTGCATTAGAATTGTAAAATGTATTATATTTTACAATTTATATTTTACATAAAATATGAACTTCTACTGGACCTGTGGGAAAACCTTGCAGGAGCTTGGTTGGTACTCACACCGCTAATCCCAGAGATGAATTGGACACCATTAAATGGAACAAAAATGTTACTGAATAAATAGTTAGGGATAATGGCTTTCTATGCCAGAGAGGAAATAAATTATCCAACATGAGATGTTGTATAGGCCATAAAACAAAATTATTAAATAAAACAAGTGGCTCAAAAAACTGATCTAGGAAAATGATATGGTATCCAACTGTATTTTTGAAAAGAGAAGGGCTAATTAAAGGGTGGGAACAACAAATGTTTTAAACTTGATTGCTCTTACTAGGATCAAAGACATCCTTAGCTGATGAGCAAAAGGGCAGTCCTAAACAGAAACCCTAGGGAGCCTAAAAGCAGTGAGCCAAAGGAAAACTTTATTTTAGTGCCTGTGGGGAGCAGAACCTGCTCTGTAACAGATGGTCCCTGTCTGCCTTCTGACATCTTTAGCAGCACTAATCTAAGGCACACTTGTGCTCAACTTTCCTTTATTCTCTGCCTGAGAACTACACCACCACCGCCACACCTCCATCAGAACAAAGTTCATCCACACACACATCCAGGTACACTCTTGTGTGGCCAGCACACAAGAACCCCTCCTGGCATGGTGAAAACATTTGATTTACACCCTTTCAGAGACATTACATTTGACAAAAGTAATGGCCACTAATTCTCATGCAGGTTTTTTGCATATTCACAGCTTCTATCTGGTCCTGCCTCATCATGGATGAACAAGATGAAGTTCTATCACAGACCAAAGCAGCAGCAGATGGGGCAGAGTAGTGTCACAGAATCACAGAATGGTTTGGCTTGGAAGGAAACAAGACCATCTCATTCCATTCCCCTGCCATGGCCAGGCACACCTTCCACTATCCCAGGGTGCTCCAAGCCCTGTCCAACCTGGCCTTGGGCACTTCCAGGGGCAGCCACAGCTTCTCTGGGCACCCTGTGCCAGGGTCTCACCACCCTCACAAAGAAGAATTTCTTCCTAACATCCATTCTAACCCTGTCCTCTTTTAGTTGTATGACTATGGGTGAAAGGAAGAGGCTCCAGCAAGACCCCAGGTACTGCAGTTCTGTCTTTGTTCCAGAAGATTTAGGTTTATCCATTTTCCTTTGATAGCAATGCATTGCACAACAGTGCAGTTTTCTGTCTAATCAATGTCAGTTCTCTAGAAATGTTAGTCCCCTCAGCAGACTTCAAGGTGGGTGATTTCACAATTTTAAGTGTAGGAAGTGTGATTCCAGAGACAAAAAAGACCCATTCTTTCTCTGTACCAGACAATAAGAGCAATGTTCAGCCTTAGGCTGGTCTTGTAAGGAAAATTTCCAGAGTTCTCACTGTAATACATCTCCCTCACCACACAGCAAAATCTACATTTACTGAACTAATCATCTGAGTGACTTGTCTGGGTACCTGGAACTGCAATTTGAACTCATCCTGCGGAAAAAAAAAAATAATAGCCCAGAGTCACAGGTTCTATGCCAGATATCAGACCTCACCTGTATTCCCTTGCTCTGCTGCAAATTGCAATCAATTACAGATTATTCTGAGTTCATATTTCATATTTACGATTTCCTGTCCTGCCTCTGAGGCAGTTAAGATGAAGTTGGTCCAACCAGCTCCCACCTCCCTCCTGCCTGGGGAGAGCTTCAAATCTCTGGCTCACAAAACCTCTTAATGCTGTTCCTGGTAACTCACACTCAGCAAGAGCTGGCCATACCAGAGACCTCAATTAAAGATTCTCACATTTTAACCTCTAGAAACTAACAACCAACTCCCCTTTTGAATAAAAGGGACACTGAAAACTGGGCTCTTGGAGGGCCTCATGAATCCCTGCTGTAACTTGATGCACTTCACACAATATCAGAAATACAGCTGACCTGCTGTGACATTACCCAGCACCTCTGCAGGAGCAGCATCGTGACAGCCAATGATGTCACCCTGTGAGAAGCCCTACAATTTCCACGTGTCCCCCCACACAGGGACAATGTCAAGGCCTAAATTTCCAATGAGCCAGAGCTCTGAGCTGACCACTGCTGCAATATAATATGCATGAAGGTCAGAAGCTGCTGTCGCCTCAAATGTGTTTTTTGAACGAAGTTATTTTCCTGGCAAAGATATTCACTTGAGTATATTACTAAACTGAGGAAAATAACATGAGAAAATGGAAAGAGGCCATGTAAAAAATGAGACAATCAGGCTAAAACCCCCAGTTTATTTTGACTGCATCACCATGCTTGATCCAACTTGTAAACCAACCTTAACAGAGAAGCATTTTCCCTGTTTGAATTGCATTAAGAAGTGGAATTAGCTTTATAAATATAAATCAGTTAAATATAATGCAATATTTATAACACGGTATCTGATTTTTCCCCCTTTAGGATTCCATTTAAAAGGAAATAACAAGGAAACAGCGCTCTCAGAAAGACAGCGACTTTACAATTTATGCTAATTAATTTTCACATTGACACTAAACTAAACCCTGCATTTTATTTGACTGCGGCAAGGAAAAAAAGAAAGGTAGAAGGAACAAAAAATAGATTTTTTTTTTTTCTGCAACAGATAATTCTGTAGAAAAGGCTCTGTTTTTTACCAAACCTGTTAATCCTCATTCATTTTTCTTTTGCCCAGGATACAGGTCACTACATCCAAACCAGTCCCAAACCCCCAGACCCAAGGGCAAAAGCACAAGCAAGAAAAATGGTTCAATTTATTTGAAGCCCTGAAAGGCTCCAATCAAGATTGAGAAGTCATTATTCTAGGAACTGTATAAAAAGAGAAATAGGCCATCCCTGACCTGCAAGGAGTTCCAAATTTTCCATTTAATCAAATAGCATCATTCAAAGTTGGAGGAAAAAATTATATTCCTTGTAAAGCTAGGAAAAAAAAAAAAAAAGTAACACCATTCTGTGGCAAGAAAGTCTGTTTGGGATTTGTAAAAAGATCTATCAGTTGGCTACTTCCATATGTGTTCATTGAAGAGTCTGTGCCAAACTTATAATTGCTCTAAGTTGCTGAGTGTCATTGATGCCACATCCAAAAGAAACCCAGGCCACAGAGGTTCATTTTCTATTAGAATTATTAATCAAAGATCTGCAAAAGCCTGACATGAAGCTTTCTTCCAACTTTGGCTGAGTCAATTTCTATTTGGTGTTCAAACAGATGCATTTTCTCTTCTTCCTCCCCACATATCTGCCCCACCTCATTTTGGAAAGAGTGAAACCACTGGAAGGGGTAATATGCAGAATTATGTCTTTGATTAGAGAGCTGAGAAAAGCTGAAAAGCAACAACTCCATCACACTGACCAACTCAGGCTCTGTCAGGTTTAACCCTGTCCTCCAAATATTTACTCTACTTTGTTATACTTTAATTATTCATTCAGGTTTCTTCTACTTTTAATAGAATTTGTCCATCATATTGATTAGTTTATTTAGTCCAGCTGGATTCAGAGTGTAAATAAGATTTTTTTTTCCAATTTAATAACCCTTTTGCTCCACTGACTCAATTTAGATTTTTTTTTCCTCCCCCTCATTTTAATAGAAGCAGCAGCACTAATTACCTGCCCTCATGTCAATGTTTCCTCAGCAGCATCCTCCAGCACTGAATTGCTGGTTTCCTTATTGTTACTGTCATTAGCACTGAAGTACTCTTATAAGGAACATTTCACTCAGCCAGCCTGAGGTTCCTGCAACAGAAAAAGAATAATTTCTTAGTTAGAATCAGGATGCTGTCTACCCTTAATGAGACAGCAGCATGATTAGAAATGGAGATGTTTTCCATTTCCCATCCACATTTATTTAAAACCACATTTCAATGAAGCAAACACAGGCTTATCCTGCGATGTGTGTTGTGCCTATTCAAAAAAAAAAAAAAAGGTGAATTCTTTATCTCAGGTTTGCAGCTTTCTCAAACATCATAAAATCCCAATACAGTTTTCCTTATTTTAATGGCTCTCCCAGTACAGTTTTTAAGCAGACATGGAAACTAGATTTATCAATGTCTGGCAATAACATGGTGCTATAGTCCTCACCTAAACAAGCAGTGTCTGAACTATGCTGTGCAAAGATATCTACAACATTAACAAAATGGAGAGGGTGATAGTTTAAAGCACGATAGCAAATGCCTTAGCTTAAAACCTATCTCATACATCTTATCTCTCCATAAGAATAAACTGATTTTTTTTTAATTTACCAGGATAGCTGTTTAAGAATTTTATTTGATTGAGACAGAAAGCAACTCTATTCCACTGCTTTTTCTATTTTAAATATTTGCTTTACTCACTGTGTTGCCTTACATCTTACATCCCCATTATTTAAGTCATCTTCAACATTTAGAGATAGTTGACTTTGCTAATCCTTGTACAATCCTGTTTTTAAAATAGCTGCCAAATGACTTGGGATGGGAATACGATGAAATATATTTGGCACCAATTTATTACTGAGAAGAAAAACAAATTTCTCAATGTTAGAAATTTGAGAAGAAAAGAGAAATACTAAGTATCCCTCCAGGGAAAGGAGACATATTGAAAAAAGGTGGCACAAAGGGTGGAGGCATGGAAGGAGGTGAGAGGGAAGGTGATCACACCTATTGGAGGAAGAAGCTGACACATCTGAAGATATAAAACAACACAGGAACTCTGTTTTCTCCTATTGAAAGGTGTTGCTGGGCAGAGTGAACTCAGGGGCATTAATCAGGAAAGACATCTTAAATGGTCAATTTGAGATTTTGGGGGGAACTGAAACCAAAATGAAACCCACTAAGATGTGTCCTAGAGTGAGAGCCAGTGGGTACTGCAGGGGTGACTTAGACTGGGCTTGTGGGACCCAGCAAAACTTGTATTTTTTGTGTAGCTTCTTCATAAAGCCCACCCTTGGAGCTCAGATTCATGTTCTTCCCTGGCCCAACAAAGTCTTGTACAGTTTGAAATCTTAACACAGAGGTATAGAGAGAAAATTTCACCTGAAAGCCTATTCTGAATTCATGTTTAGTGCCAAAGTTCTTCAGAATTCTCAATAACTGACCTATTATTGATCCAATATTAAGAAGTGCCCATGGCACACTAGGTCTGTCAGCATGGGACTAAAGGGGTTAATTTGAATGAATCTGTGAAGTGGTTTAGCTAAATTGCATTTGATATTTGTATTAAGAGTTGAAAATGCCTTGATTAAGCTTTCTTTACCATCCTAAGTAATTTCAGTTAAATCAAATTAAATTGAGGACGTTTTATTTCTGACTATGAACGTGGGCACTGAATTTAACACAGTTTAACTAAATCTCCTTATGAGTGACTGAGGCAGGGAAGGAATCCTTGACAATTGCCACAGCTTCCAAAAGAAACCAAGACAACTCTCTCTAACAACCCTTCATTCCTTAAGATAGTTGAAATCTGTCCTGTGCATTTAAGGAGGGATAGGAGGGAAGAGAAAATGTATATGCCTCATGCTGCAACATTATATAATGCCATACAATCCCAGAGACAGACATTGGACTACTTCCATCCCATATGGCAAGGCAAATGTTCTCCCAGTTTATTATTAATAGTGCTGTGACAGCACTGTGACTCAGCATCAGAAATCATTATTTTAAATATCTTCCACCAGAACTGACTTGGCACAAATCTTTTTGCCACAGAAGGTTGGTCCTGACTAAAACCTTCCAGCCAGCCCTGAGATGAGCACAGTGATGCAACAACGTGGTGATCCACTTCCACATAAAAACGAAAGTGTGTCTAACCTTCAAGGAGTTGATATAGCAATTTGAATAATACATCAAGGAGAAAAATTTAGTGGGTAAATGTTAAAATCATTAAAGTAACTTTTCACTGCAAATAGAGAGTGAATGCCTCATCCCAAGACAGCTATGAGATGTATCAGTTTAGGTTTTTAATCCCAAAGTATGCATAAATCTCTCCAGTCTCATCTCTTGTCATCTTCTTGTCAAAAGAAATTTCATTTCACTTCCACCCATCACTGCTCCCCATGGTTTCTGAAAACATTCCACTTTAAAATTTTATCATGGGAAGGGGGAGGTTTCTTCTAGATTTCATGCAGGGCTAAACTATGAAATCCTCAGAAGAATTTATTAAAAAATAAAATTCAAATAGAGGCTTAATACAGTCAGTAAAAATATAAAATCATAGAATGACCGGTATTTTAAAACACCTTTGATATTTTTCCTCTATCTACCTCCATTTTGCTTCCAAAGTCCAACAGAAACTGCAGAGATTGATGCACATTTTCCCTCATTAGTGTGTGTGTGTGTGTGTGTGTGATGCTCTTAGAGGGGAAAATAGGTGGATCAATCACCCAGGCTGACTCCCAAGGACTCCTTCCTTGTGACATCTCTTCTCCAGCCACAAGCACCTCATTAGTTCACAAAATCAGTAAAAACCCCACCCACACCAGAGGACATCCATTTGAAATGACTTGATAATTTCAGTTACTTGTTATTTTCTATGTGTTTTTCAATCTAATTTTTTTTTGCATAAGGCAACACACCCATTTATTTCTGCAGGAAGCAGGTTGATGGGAGGTCAAGAGTTATTTGACTTTGTAAATGCACATAAGCAGAAGCTGGCAGCACAAGATGTATGCTTATTAGAGCAGGCATGACACATGCATAAGACATAAATACAACCAAGAGCTTCTCTTCAGTACCTGTGGTTGTTAAATCCCAGTGAAAGATCATTTCCTACTGCAGATCCAGTTGTATGAGCTCCAGCAGATGGGATGTACTCTCCTCTCAGCTCCATCCACACATAAGGAGCCAGCTCAATGTGTGACAGAGCAATGAATTGAGCATCTTCTATTTGCTTCAATAGAAATCAAGTTTTAGGGGATGAGACCTTATATAAAATATCGCCTGTCACCTGACATTTTACAGAGTCCTAGAAAAAGGGGGAAAAATTGCAAAGGTAAAAAAATAAAATAATAATTTTGTTGGTAGTAGTATCTTAATATCCATATGAGGATGGACATTAATTTGGCATTCTATAACATCTGCAACTTCAATGGTCATCTATCACTGTTTACTAGGATTATTTAACTATTTTTAATTCTTTGGAAGTAACTCTTAAAAGAGGATGAGAGACAAGCTTTGCTTTCAGATTTCACAGATACTTGCAGAAAAAAGAAGCAATGAACTTTGTTCCCTCGAGCTCCCTCAAAGGTTTGAAAGGACCCTTTTGTGTCTCCCTTTTCATGTCTCTGCCTCCTCCTGGTCCTCAGTTCCTCTCTAGGATTTTAAAGCCTATTTTCAAATGCCATTATCAAATAACAGTAATTCCCAAACTCACACACTGTTTAGATCTATTCCTCCTCTCTGTCCTCACATCCCAACCACCATCCCAGGATGTTACTCAGTTTTTCCCCACAGCCCCAGCCTAACACCTTGTTTCCATCTTTGGCTCAGACACTTCCAGCTTCCCTCTCCTGTACCCTTTACCAGACCAATACCTGTTCTACTTTTGCCCCCTCCTTGTCTCTCTTTTCCCCTTAATCTCTCAGCTGATCCCAGAGCCACTCCAAAGAATTGGCTTCTCACTTTTCCCTCTCCCTCTGGCCTCAGATCACCTCTGTACCCACTCCTGCCCAAAGCTCCCCGGTCTCCCTCTTCTCCCAACCCCTGCCCCATCCCTTTGAATTCAGTGTGATGACTCCTTCTCGTGCTGCCTGTGCTGTGGGATCCAGGGAGAGGAATCCCATTTGGATGGCATTTTGCCACTGAGAAAATGCAGCCCAGGAGGTTTCATTGCTTTTCCATTTTCCTTGAGTTTTTTGTGACACTGATTTTGAGACAATTTTAGGAGAAAGTGTACTGTATATCATAAGCACACAACAGCTTCTGGCTGCAACCCAGCAGAAACCTCCTACATTTCACAGGTGGTTTGTGAGCCGCAGATGGAGAACTTCTGTGGGAAAAAAAAGCAAAAAAATAATTCATCCTCATTTGTCCTTTCACTACTATTGGTTCTCACCACTTCTCTGCCTTTCTGAACACTGCAGAATTGTGTTCAGCTTAAAGAAAGCTTTTAAAGAATAACAAGCTCTCTTATTTTGCAACATTTTTCTGACTGCTACCAAACTATTTATTTTTTTTAATTTTCATCTTTCCTATTCTCCTCTGTGCCATTGCAGAGAAACTAGGTCCTGGCTGGCGATAGCACAGAAAATAGTGCCCCAAAGGGGCTTCTGCAGAGAGAAATGTAGTGTGCCAAGGACAGAGCAGAAAAGGAAGTGGAAGGGTGTAGAATCACAGAATCTTTAAGGCTGTGATTAAAGATCACAGCCAAGATCATCAAGTCCCACCTTTGACTGATCCCACATTGTCAACTAAACCATTGCACTGTTACATCATTTCTTGAACACCTCCAGGGATGGTGACTCCACCACTCCCCCAGGCAGCTTGTTGGAGTGCTGGACCACCCTTTCAGTGAAGAAATTCCTCCTGGTGACCAACCTGAATCCTCCCTGGTGCAGCTGCAGGCTATGCACTCCTGTCCTGGTGCTGGTGTCCTAGGAGAACTGGCTGACACCTGCCTGGCCACAACCTGCTTTCAGGTATGAATGAAGGAGCAAATCTTTAACAGCTTTATCAGACACTAATTCGCCAAATTTTACAATATAAATTTGAAATTATTTTCATGAGCCACTAAGCTGTCATTTTTCCTTGTCCAGACTGAATTTTCCCTGCTGAGGCTCTTCCTTAAGGAACACTTTGCTAACCAACAAGTCTTTTAGCAATACCAATTTTAAGCTTTTGATCCTGCTGCCCAGCTCTGCCAGATTCTCACTTCCAAACAGTGCATTAAAGTAAGAGCTGCTGAAAAGCACAACATCTATCACCTAGTGAACGCTGATGTCACAGCCTGTAACACCAATTAAATAAATAAAATGTACTCCACACTACACTGGGGAAGAGCTTCACTGAGGTGTACAAAGTCATGGACACCATTTGACAATGTGGAGAATCTTTACCCACCAAACTCCCACCAGCAGAATGAGAAATGCGCTGGCATGAGATACTCAGATAAAAGCAGGTCCTTTTTAACATAGCTATAATTTGTTGACACAAGCTTATCAAAGCAGACAGTAACAGCAGGTTAAAAATGGATTGGGCAAGTTCATAGGCAGTCAATTTAAAAAAAATAAAAAGTGTTTTTCAAGCTAACTCATCTGCTAGTTTCAGGCAAAATTAAAGGTAAGAAGAAAAGGCCATTTATCTTTAAACTGACTTCAAATTTGCTTCTAATCAGCTGGGAACTTTGTTGTATTTAAGAAAAAAAAAAAGGAAAAAGCTAATTTAAAAGAAAAATAGAAATGTATTTCAAGTCCTATTGCTTTTGTTCATTTTCAGCAGATTCAAGTACTTAGACTCTCAAAAGGACATAAAACAGTGAAAATGGTACTCATGGCAGATGAAAAATGCACCCACTGCAATTATTTTATAATTAAGCCCTGATGGTGTAGCATTTAGAGTCAACATACCAGAAAAACCCAAGTCTATAAACACAGAGCTGGACTTGCTTGTTAATGTTACTGTTAATGAAGGAGAAATCAAATGAGAATAGGATGCAGAAATGTTGTAAGACTGTACCTTGGACATTGCTCCTTGGTGATATCACATTCTCCTCTTAGAGAAACAGCTCAGAGAGACAGATGCGCAACAAATGGAAGGTAACAGCTCACAGGTGTTTGTTGCTCTGGTTTCAGGGTCCAGCTGTGTTCTAATACTACCTGCCAGTGTTTCACTAACTGCAGTCCACTGGACCAGTATTTGTGTCCATACCATCCCATGCTGTCTGGATAACAAGTGAAACACAGGGCATGGTCTCTGCATTCAGGGGAAATGAAGATAATAACATGGTCACTTAACCCGACCCTTTCCATGCAGCTGTAACCTCTCATTAGGCAGCAGCCTCAAGCAGGCTGAGTTTTGAAACATTGCAGTGTCCCTGCTACTTGAGAGGCTGTGAATTTGCTGACTGATCCCAGCATTCCTCACTATTAAAAAAACAGAGAATTTTAACAAAAACAAGTCCAGCTCCCACCAAGGATAAAGCAAAAACAGCCCTGTGAAGATCTTGAAGATGTCAGCCATTGCTTAGAAGTAACACAAAACCAGTGTCAAATAATGTTCAAAACAAAATACACAATGAAGATACAGGTTGTGTCTTCATAAAAGCTCCAGAGCTGAGGCTCCCAAATGGAGATGTTTAAAATACCAATTTTGCATATTTTGTATACATCAATTTGGAAAAAAACCATCCATCAATGAGTAACATTTTGGAATACTGACTTGATATTCTTTTTACTTACATTAGTGAAAAGTATATTTAAATCAAATAAAAGCAAATGTGAACTTTAGACTCACCAGGTTCTCCACAACAAGGCCATGGATTTAAATAAGTGGCATAAAAATAGAGCTGGTTAAATTTACATCCTATTCATACATGAAACAATTGATACAATGAGGACCTCAGCAAACTGACATGGTTTTGGGAAGTTCAGTTAACATTTCAGGTATATGCAGAGCTCATCTGGGCCCTTTATGCAGGGGATATTTTCTTGCAATGAACAAATGTGGCTAAAAATATTTTCAGTCCAATTCTAATTTGTCTCGCCAAACAAAAATAGCATGCAGCACAATTAATATGCATAAAACATAAATCCATTAATGGACTGCATTTAGGTGAGTTAAAGGAAGTGAACCAAGATCATCATAAATCTTCTTATGTGCTTTTGGTGATACAATGACAGGTAGGAATTAAACATGCAAGGAACTTTTATTGAACTGTCCAGATCCTGTTTATATTCAATCAAAGTTGCCCACTTTATCATGCTGCTCTTGACATTGCTGTGAAATAGATAACAGCTAAATCAGAGACTGTCAAACTGAAGTAACTTTCAGGAATTAAATGGTAGTTCTGAATAAAAGCCATAATTGAAATGCACAAAAAAAGAAGAAAAAAAAAAGCCTCTAAAACAATGGGAATTCTTTTAAAACAGTGGGAAGCTTTAGATGACATTGCAGAGACACCAAAGTCCCTGATACAGCAGTAGAATTGAGCAGATTGTTTGGGCAAAATGTCATCATTTGAGCTTTCTTGTGCCTTATTACACACAGACATCATCTGGGACTCTGCACAGTGCTGAATTACTATTTACAGCAGTTTGACCTTGAACACTAGAGTTGCATTAATACAGCCCATTCCGTGGAACTAACAGATAGTTAAGAGGTCAGTGAAAATGTATAACAGATTTTTGCATTCAAATAGGAAAGGAAAAAAAAAAGTGAGACTTGAATAGATCCTAAAAGGAAGCATCTGTTCATAAAACACCTGGACTAGCAAAGGGCAGCCTTTTCTACACAACAGTTAAGATGCAATACATTATTGATCAAGCATTGTAACAAGTTTAGCACCCTTTCAGAGCTCTCATGATGCTCTAATTATGGGACGTAAATTGGAATCTCTAAAACATGTGAATTTCCTGAAGATGAAATCTAGCTACCCTCAAGCATGCTCGATTAACTGAGTGACAAAGAATTGCAAGCAGGAGTTTAAAATTCAGTATTCATTCAAAAGAAACCAATTTGAGGATTTCAAATACTCCACTAACAGCAAGAGACTAGCAGTACATAGGCTGATTATTTCACATCCTAAAGCTTTTCTCACCCCTACATTTATAGAGACATCTGCAAATGCTAATAGAGTTCTCTCTAGGATGGGGATCATTAAGTCAAAGTACTCAAGCACAATGGGCAATGAAAGATTGAATTGGTTAGTGCTCATAACAATTGACAATGATGCTAATTTATATCAGTACTTTGCTGAATTTGTGCAGTGTATTCAACATCTGGAGACTCTTCCCTGGATTTTATGCAATCACTATAAAACTTTAAATAAATACTCACTAACATACACATTTCAAATATGTATCTGTATCCTGTTTTTCATTAACTGGAAGTGCCCATAAAGAACTTGGGGAATCCATGGGAGAAGAGAATAATGAGCACTTTTCATGCTGTGGGCAGCCAGAAAGGTGGTACAGTACAGTCTTCTGCTCCTGCACATGATACCACCACCATGTCCACTTGAGACTTGATTTGACACCAGTTACAATCACTGGGAGATTGTCCCTGATTTCTCATGAGTTCAAGAGCTCTCTCCTCAAAGTATTTTCAGTAGGGAGGTGGGAACCACTGAGGAGGAAATCCCCTCACTCTGTTGGTGTTTAGTCACACTCAATAAGCACTGGGGGGTTTCAAGTGAAGAACAAGAGGTCTGAAAGCAGCCTGCAGCAGGTGCTTGGGGAACCAGGCAGGTCCAGGAAACCATTCCATCTGGTCAGGCTGGGAAATGGCACCCTGAGTTCATTGTATGGTAATTAATTTAACAGAATACAAAGTTACACTTTGTAAAGTAAAGGGATTGCCTAAAGCTTTCCTCTTCAAGCAAAGCTCCTCTACCTGTCTTGAGATCTAAGGGCTTAGTTTTCCTCCTCCCTGAGGAAAATACATCCTTATAGATACAAACACTCTTATGGATCTCTCTTGTACCTATTTGCCTTCAAAAGGCAGAACTAAAACCCAAAACAGATTGAAGTGCAAAAATGTATGTCAACTTCTTGCTTGAGCCTGAGCGCATCGCCTGTTTACATATCCACATACATGGAATTGATAACTTTCCTGCACAATCCCATATGATATTTGTTTTAAAATAAGAGCTTTCCCCTGAATTTGCATCTGAATGCAATACTGACTGTGAACATATACTATCACTCATCTGTACAGGAAACTGGGACAGAGTGTTATATATAAAGCAATGATGTAGTTCTGTTTCTTTCCAACATCCATTTGTATTTCTTGGGTAAGCACAAGAGTACAACCTAACACATTTAGTGAAGAAATGTACTGACCTACACCTGTCATAATAAAATTTTCTTTGTTTATAATCTGAATATTATTTACACCAATTTAAATTATTGAAAACCCTCATTTAATCACTACAATAACATGAGGAATGAGTTTATGATTTACCCTTGTAAAAGACACTCATGTTTTTTTCTTCTCTTCAAACTATGGAATATAAAAGTGATTTTTTTTTTAATAAAATATTTCTTTTGCCAGCCTTTCACACCACCTCATATCATTTGTCAGTAAGAAACAACTGCAGTAGGGTTAGACAACTCGAAAGACGTAGGACAGGTTTTATGGCATATGGCAACACACTCCTGTGTCTGTTAAGAATAAATAAAAGTATAATCTACTTCATCATGATTTTCCCCTGGTTGTGAAACTATGGATTTCTTTTCAATCCAGGAAAAAAAAATGGAAAATTTCTGCTCCATATATTATTGCCTCTCAAGATCAGCAGCTCTCTTTTTCAGACTGTGATGGATGCTGCCCTGGATTATAGAACTCAACTATACCTGCTCTGCCACTTCCTAGATATTACATTCATTGTATTCCACAGCATGAACTCACAGTTGAGATCCTGAATATTGCTCCATGATAAATATCACAGATGAAGAGATGGCCCAGTGCCAATGTTATTTTCATGGTGCTGGCACATCTCCTGAGCAGCATGTTTGGTAGTAAACACTATTTCAGTTGCAAAAAGTTCTCAGGCACTGCTGTAGCACTCAGAAAGAAAGGAATTTCTACAAGTATTTCAATATACTTCATAGAGTTTTTTTCCTCCAGCAGCTCTTTCTACAAATCAATATTCCTCTTTTCCTCCTTGAAGGTTTGTAGGAGCAGGGGGTGATCCTGTCAATACTTACACCAGTGAGAAGTTCAGCTGCACTGGTGCCCTGTTTTATTCAGCAGTACTACACATACAGTGAAGTGCTGGCAAGACTCATAGCCTTGATATATCAACTCAGCTCTCCCCTGAAATACAACCAACTCTGGGATAAAGCTTGATAAATATTCAACAGCACAGGGAAACACTACACTGCAGATTTAAGACTCAATCTGGCAAATACTTACACAAGAGTATATTTTCTTCACACTGCTAAAGAAAAATACTTATAAACTTATTCAAAGGCACAAGATTGCAGAGTACAGGACCCAAGAGAGGAAGGAGAGTGGAGGAGGAGGAGAAAGCCTTTCCAGTGCACCCCAGGGGCTTCATTGTGGATTGAATCTCTTGCCAAAACATAAAGAGGATCTCAGCTGGCCAAGCTGGCAGCAGCTGGAACCAAAACCATTCCAGAATGCTCTGTACAAGGAGTGGGGGTGTCAGCCCAGCACTGCCCAAGGTCCAGTGAGCCCAGGAATGTGACTGAGCACTGCTGACAGCAAACCAGGCTGTTCAAACATCTGGGCATGGAAGTGGAAGGGAACAGGCAGGAGTAAACACCCTTTGCTGGTGTAAGTTGCAGAATTTCAATCACGTGTCCCTCTCAGTTTCACCTCTATCCCAAGATTTGGTAATTTTTTTTAAATAATCCACAGCATCACAAGGTCTTCAGAAAGCTCAGCTCATGGACATTTTCACAGATGAGATATTTTGGGTGTGTAATGGTTAGTCTTTGGACCTCTGATCAAGTATATTTCCTATTTTTTTCATAGGACACTAATTTCTTCACTGATCTTCCTTCATTTCAGCACTATAAAAAGAAGCCACTTTAAACACCTCTCTGGCACTGCTTCCCAGAGAAATGTTTCCCTGTTTCACTCTTCATAAAGGTCTGTAATAAAGAGATACCTGTAGCCCATCCTTTCTAAAACTGTATTTTCCATTTAATAACTCATACAGAACTAGAAATACAGGAAATGTGTTAATGGATTCCTTTTTTTTTTTTCATAGCCCAGGCTTAATTCAACCTCTTCAGTGCAGAGAAATGGAGAATTTTTCATTCTCTCCTGTTTGGGTATGCAGCTTAGTGGAGTAGAAGATGGTCTCTTCAATCTGCAGAAACTCACTGACACAAAAAGACAGATCTATAATATTGGTGATCACATATTAGATATGCATTGCAAAACTTGCTCAGGCAGTTATTCAACAATAACTGGCTGAAGTCATCTGAACCAGTCTGAAAAGGCTGCTTTTCTTTTATACTTATGACAGTGATGCTCCTTACTATGGGGCATTAATAAGTTTATCTAAAATCATAATGGCACAGCTGCAATATTGATTGATTTTTGGCAGGTTGGTTGGGTTTGTTTGCTTTGGTGTTTTTTGTTCACTTTTTTTAATGTGCAAATTTGGGGTTCCCATTTCTGTCTTGTTTAAGACTGGATTTTATTCATAAAGGGACATTTCACACAGCTGAAGCTTTAAAGAAAGTAAATGTCAATTCAATTTGTCCTTCATCCCACACCAATTGAGGAACAGTCATTTTTTTTACTGATGAAAGTCTCTTGGCCCTCTGGCAAATTAATGTTAGGAGACAACTGATATTTCCAAAGCTGCATGCAGGATTTGGGCATACAATTTCCATTTTGCTATTGATGCACCTGAAGCTACAGAAATGAACAGGTAAAAACCTACAGCAAACTGCAGCACAGCACATGCTTAGCTATGAGCTCATCTTGTACTGAAACACATTTATTTGTAAGAATTTGTAAAATCAAGCAAGCCCTGATCTGCTCTGCTGTAAATACCTTGCTACCAGCATGGTGTTAAATTATTCTGGGGCTATGTCACATGCTTGGACCTTGAGAAATGCAAGGCTACTACTGGACAACAATATTTCTGTTCCTTGGAAGGGAAATGTATGGATGCTTTCTGTCTTTCATGTGCAGTAATATTCAACTATCATCATATTTTGGGTGGAATTCAAAATGAAACTATCAGACCTATGCTCTCCTTTCGTGATTTTATTTCTTTAATTTCTCATGTCTAAAGTTCTTCTCCTGACCAAAAACTCCCTAGTAATTCCACTTATCAATTATATTGGTAGGGAAGGTTTCTAGGGCATCTACCACCCCCATCTTTTTGGTTGTACAAAGAAATAGAAACAATGACATTTCAAGAGAGGAAAGAATTTGAGAAGGGCAAGGGAAGAAGGAGACCTCCAAAGCTTATACAAGCTTTCCATTCACAATCTAATATATCTGGACAAGCCCAAACAATAAAATTTCTGAACTTTTAGCCACTTATGTACCGAGTGCAATTCAGGTGTTCTTTCTACATTTTTAGTAAAAATATAAGCCACATTTACCATTTTGAAAATGAATGTTCACTTCAGTTTGGTTTTTATAACACTAAAAAGTTGGGTTGATGAGCATTTATCCTAAAATTGCCTAAAATTGTTTCTTCTGCCAACAGTCTGCAGATATATTCCTACCACCTATCATTGGAGTGACAATACTTGCATTATCCGGTAAAATAATGGGGATATAGAAAAATCTAGGTCCTGAAAATGTTTGAAGCTGGCTCAATAACTCATAGATTTCCTGAGGTACAGATTACATTTATTTCTATGAGTAACTACTTAAGAGATTTGGGCCAATTTTTTGTGACTTCCTTTTAAAATGAATGAATATTAAGAACTAATTGTGTGCCCCTTGGAATACAAATATTTAATTTTGGAATTAAATGACATAAAAGACTTACCCCCAGATTGTTTAAGATATATGTTATATAGTGAAATCTGTTCAATAAAGGCAATATCATCTGCTTCTCATCAGTTTTTTGACTGAGAAAAGACTTAGTTAAATAGAAAAGTCCCTTGTCAACACATTTTCAAATGAACAGGAATTCAGACTGGCTTTGCCCTTTCTGTCCCAGTCAATACAGTGGCTTCATGGGATTAAAATAAATGCAAACTCCACAAAGGTCACAAGCTATTGGTCCAAGGTAGTCCAAATTAATCAATGCAAAAAGATCTCAGTACACCAAGAGATACCTAATATTCCTGGGCAGTTAAATTTCAGGGCAGCCCCACAGGTAAGGGGCTAATAAGGGGGTAATATTCTTCTGGGGTGTTAGAAATACTGGAGATACATTTTCAGACAAACTATCTGATGACCTGGCATTCTCATCAGAGCCTTCAGCAGAGCTATGGTACCCCTGCAACTTCTTGAGATTTTCTGCTGAGAAAAAAGTTTGAGGACAGTTATTATATACAGCTAACCCCCCACCAAAAAAAGGAAAAAAAACCCTTCTAGCATCCATACACGTTGAAAGATACAAGCCACTGAATAAATTACTATAGCAAAATTTAAAGGGTAAAATGCCACAGATCATGTCAATAACTTCAACTCTGAGTGCAAATTCTAGACAACATTCATTGGCTCAGCAATTATCCTGAATGGACTTTGTGCTTGGCCCTGCATTTTCAAAAAGGTCACTGGGAGGTTGTGACCTATTAAAGGCTGCTGGTGGACTGTGTCAGTGAGGCAGCACCATCCCTGCTGCTCAGGGAGGCACAAGGAGAGATGCCAAGCTGCAATTTAACAAATGTGCCTTGTTTTATCCACAGCTGGAAGGATAAGGTATAACAGGTTATGTTCTATCTGAGTCAGGAGGACTTTCCTGGTTTGGTACACTCTCATATGTGCTTTTATGTAAAGTGTTTCTTTTTAGATCAGTATGATTTTTTTTTTTTTTTTTTTTTAAGGATAGCAGCAAACAGTGAAGTGGGTCTGAGGCAATTATGTCTCAAAATAACAATAGGTTTTATCTTTGTATTTTCTGGGTAAATCATTTTCCTCACACTAGGAAGAAATGCCATCATCTGCCAGCAGCACACTTCTGAGGAACAAAGCTACACTAAGACTTCATTTTTTTGTTTCACAATCCTTTATTTTTCAGATACTGCATTTATATAGTCAAGATTGCACCCACAGGGTGAATATTTGCATGCTTCCAACTCCCTTCAGGAACCTTTACCTCCTTCTACTGTTCTATATAAGAATTTAAACACCTACTGCTCTCACCTGGTACATTTTTGTTCGCTGAAGAAGCAGAAAATATTCAGCTTATATAGGTTAAACTCCTACTCAGATAAATCCATGTAAAGGATGACCATATGGCATATACAGGAGAATATCTGTCCTGGTTTTGGCTGGGATAGTTAACTTTCTTCCTAGTAGCTGGTATGGGGCTATGTTTTGGATTTGTTCTGGAAATGGTGTTAATAACTCAGGTATGTTTTAGTGATGGCTGAGCAGGGATTACACAGAGCCAAGGCCTTTTCTACCCCTCACCCACCAGCAAGGGGGCACGAGACATTGGGAGGGGACACAGCCAGGACTGCTGATCCCAAGACCCAAGGCATATCCCAGACCACATGGCATCATGCTGAGCACATAAACTTGGGGAAAAACTGGCTGGGGTGGCTGCTCAGGAACTGGCTGGGCATGGGTCACTGGGTGGTGAGCAATTGCCCTGAGCATCTCTTGCTTTGTACATTCCAACTCTTTTGTCATTATCATTATTATTGATGTTATTGTTGTAATCATTGTTATTGTTATTTTTCCTTCCTTTTGTGTCCTATTAAACCTAATAAATCTTTACCTCAACCCACAAATTTTACTTTATTTTGTTCCCCAGCTGTCTCCCCCATCCCCTGGTGGTGGGGGGAGGTGAGTGAGGATCTGTGATGTTTTGCTGCCTGTGGGTTAAACCCTGACAGTACCATAGCTTCTCATTTCACATCACTGCATCCTTTTCTTTGCTGGAATTTTTGTCAGAGTAACATTTCATGACTGCTTTCCATGTCTACCTCATATTTGCAAGTGTTCTGAGACCTGCTACTCTCTTCACTTATGGTACTTCATAAAAAAACCCCACAATAAACACAAACAAAAACCTTAATTACATTTCCAAGGAACAAGCTGATGTGTCACCTAAAATCTCAGCATTAAAATTTAGCCTCTTACCTGAACTTCAGTCAGTTTCTGTCATGTGACACATGCAAAATGAAAACATTCATAATTGTAGTGCAATTGGATTTCTTAAGAGGGAGAATTTGCACCTTACCTATCCATTTCGAAGAAAGATTTTGATCCAGGTTTTGTTCAGGTGCACAAGAGGGAAATATGAAGGAGTGCTGAAGGAAACTACCTCCTCAGGTGCCTCCTTTCAAGGGAGGTAGGAATACAAACTTGTCACTGATGACTGCTTTCCAGTGATCACTGATGGACAGGAGCAGAGTAATCCCAGAACCAGCTGGTGCAGCAAATCTTTGTCCTCATGAGGCTGTGTCCCAGCCCCAGATCCTCTGTTTCAGGATGGAACAAGAAACAGCACCAAACCCACACATGCTATGGAAAATGTCCTGAAAACTCTTCAAACAGAAAGAAATTCAAAAATATAGAAGTCCAAGTTTGCCGTTCTACTACTCATCTCTTATGGGTCTCTAAACAGCAGCCTAGACTTCCAGAATTAATTAACTAGAAATTTCTATTCTGGAACATGATATGGTAATGCAGTTTTAGCTGATCCTATGTAAAATCTATGGGATTGATGAGTATACTTGCATCATTCCCACCCCCTGCTCCTATTTATTCTCAAAAATTAATTTACACATTAAAAGGTCTTTTCTTTGTGCCTTTACCATTTCTGTGTCATGGTGTAATAGCCTATTTCTTGTGCTGCAATTGATTACACTTACAGAGTGAGGAGAGAAATCTGAAAGCCTCTGATAATGGGAATACTTGTCTAAAAATACATTGATAGGAAGTCTACCATCTAAACACTAGATATTATCATTTTCTAGCAAAATCTGGATTCATTCTTATGTTATAGTGAGAGCAAAAAGGTCATGTGAAGGGAACCAGTAGTCTAATTAAATGAATATATTAAAAGTTTCTGGTTTTGACAGGTTAGAGGTAGCTGTCATTCTTTTCAGCACTTTGTGAATTACTTCTGTCCTTCATTATCCCAAAAGATTATTATTGCTCTGTTTCTTGTGAGTGTAGCGAGCTAGAACAGCAGAGATAATAGGTTATTATAGGAAAATTTGGCTTTGACATTTATATGATAAATTTGAAGTCAATTAGAGGGAAAATACTCCATTAGATAAAGTGAGTGTACCAATTACTGCAGTGAAGAGTTATTGCTAATGGCATAATTGAAATTTATAGAGTGGTGGTCCCAGCACTGTAGAATTAGATTGCATAAATGATGGCAATACCAGGCATGTAAACATTTTTGTTCCTAGCCATTTAGAGGCTGAGGATGGAGAGAGGTATTTTTTTTAGGATTCCATCCTGATGTTAAAATCCAGAGTTACCAGGAAAGGACTGATGTGAGACACTTACCTTCTTCCATAAGTTCTAGCAAAAAGAAATTAAATGGCCCTTTTTGGTAGAAGTTGTATGCATTTTCATGGGAATTAAATACATGTATAAGGAATCATTAAGAGAAAGTAGAAATAAAACTTTTCATGGGGAGAATTAAACAAATATATAACCTAATATGAACACCAAGCTACAAGGGAAACAGAAAAATATTTGGTCAAATTTGGGTATAGAGGTAGAAAAAATTGGAGGGTTTCTGTCTTAGATATTGGATTGTAACCTCATGAAGAAACTACATGAAATTCAATTTATAGCAGTTCAAAACTAGATGAAGAAATATGCTTGAAGATAAATATTAGAGAAAATCATGTCAGACTAGACCAAAAGGACAGATTAGCCAGGATTTGATTAAAAACTTTCCAGTCATGCTTTTAAAAATTCTGCACTTTCTAAAAGCCTTAAGGCAAGCACAAAAGTTGGGAAAACAGTACAAGTAGGGAATACACTGAAACCCCTACTTGTGATGTGCTATTTTTCTGTTTGTTTCATTGTGCTCTTTCCAACTGTTCCCTCCTGCCTCACCTCCTCTCACACTGACAAGGACCCAGCACGAGGCTGCAGCTCTGCCCCCGTACATCAAAGGCTGGTGACAGAGGCAGTGGCTCAGCTGGCAGCCAGATCTGTGCTGGACACTGCTGCCTGACCCCACACAATTCCAAACTTCTCCTGCCAACACAAAAGGCAGGTCTGGGGTTTCCAGCAGCACCCAGCAAACACCTCAGCATGAAGGGCTAAAGGAGCTCTGTGATCACCACCCCGAAGTTCTGCAGGTTCAGCTGCGGAGCAGAAGCTAAAAGAGGAGCCAGTGTCCATCCTGTGCAGGGCACTGCTGTGGAACATGAGAAACACCAGCACGAGGCCTGAGGAAGGCACACAGGACATATCTTAAATGCCATTGTCACCATGCCAGCCTATCAGATCAGTGTTTCAATACAAAGAAGACCCACATCTGAAATACGCTGCTCATCTCCACTGACTCGGGGGGAAGGGGAATTAGTGCCTTGGTGAGGCACAGGTTGCACTTCCATCTCTGGACATGTTCAAGGCCAGGTGGGACAGGGCTTAGAGCAAGCTGGGCTAGTGGAAGGTGTCCCTGCCCATGGCAGGGGGGTGGGATGGGACAGTCTTTAAGGTCACTTCTAGCACAAGCCATTCTATGGTTCTATGAATTTGGACATCCACCTGCCAAAAAAAGTGAGTTCATTATGTGCCAAAATAGGAGTTAAGGCTTAAATTGAAGCTAACTCAAGACCCTCAGCTTTGATCACTTTGGTTATGGTGTACTAATCTGAAAACCCTTGGTGCACATACAGAGTTGGATCTGTAACACTGTGCTGAGCTCTGGTGAGATCTAAAGGCTGCTGCTCTGCTTTCACCCACCCCATAGAAGAAACAGACAGACACAGCATTACTCTGGGGTGTTATTCCTCAGGTAAACAAGATGTTCCTCAAGCAGCAGAACCCACAAATCTGGTTCCCTACAGATTTGGGCTTTTTCTCCTCTGACTCCACACTCCCTGTCAGCAGCACCATTGTTTCCCTCTCCTTCCCCTCACTCCCACTTTGTCCCAGGGCTGAACTCTGCAGGTGAGCAGCAATCTCTGCAGAAGCCAGGCTGGAGGCAAACACACTTCCCAGCAAACAGCTCCACAGGACAAGTGTGCAGTGCTGGAGTTCAGCCTGCCTTTTCCCTGGGGGCTAATCTGGATCTCTCCTTCTCAACCTGATCACATTTTCGGAAAGATAAGACAGTGGGAACATAATTTACTTTCTATTCCAAAAGTTCCCAGCTGGTAACTGGAGAGAAAAAGGACCCAACTATCACATATCTATTGTTTCTTTCAGAAAGCAGGTTAAAAATAAATTTGAGACACTATTTTTCACTAATGTAGCTAAAATAAAATAGCAGATATCTATTATGGGAGCAAAAATATGTGCTGAAGTAAAGGTTGCTTTGTTGTTTCCATTATGAACTCTGTTTCCTGAGCTGTCATCACTTCTCACTGAAATTTTGCTGCCTATTGCATTTTCTGCAGTTGGAAATAAGGGAAGCAATAGCCCCTGCACTACTTACTGCAGAGTAAGGGATGAGACAGGAGCCTAAACCATTTCTGGCTGGCCTGCTAATTTGTTCTTCACTTATCTCACTTATCCCACCCCATCTCACCCCTGCAGCTACTGCAGCCCAAATAGTAGGCTTAGACTTCATTGACATTTCTTTGTTTTCAAAAGCCAACTCTACACGTTTTCAGATACAAAATATTACCAGTTATTCAGCTCCACACACAAAACCCATTCCTACCAAAATGCTCTCTCATAAATCCCGCAGTTATTCCTACTCAATCCAGTTTCTACTCAATTCAGCATATTTCCAATTTCTCTTCTGTGAGCTTCACTTCCCACTCCCATTCTGCCAAGCACAATGAGACATGTGCAGTGCTCCCCTCCATACCCTGCCAGCAGAGGTGACAGATTCTCACACCTCTGAGGAAAACTCATCCCTTCCCACCCACAATCCTTGTCTCTGCACCCTCAGCCAGGGGCACAACTGTTAGAGAACACAATCATGAACATCATCCATGAACATTTCCTTATGCATCCCCAACGGCTGCCTACAAGGGATGGAAACTTCCAAGAAGCAGCCCTGGCATGACTGTGCTGTGTCACCTGGTGTGTCAGCTGGTTATTGAGGGACATTTCTCCTGCCTGCTCCCTCTGGCAGAAGCCTGCAGCCATTAAGGCATTAGTGCAAAGCACACAGGTATGCACACAGAGCAGAGTGCCACCTGGGGTTATGGTTAATGAATGAAGCGTGGCTGAAGGGCACTGGGACTCAGCCTATCCAAATTGCTGGTTCTGAGGATGCCAGCCTGAGCTTCAGCCTCTTATGCTTAATGTTATACAAGGGACTACTTGTAGAAATAGAATGGAGATTGCCTCTTAATTTTGACTTATTTTCCTTTCGTGTACAACATTGCCATTTGAGAATAATGGTGTGGTTCCCTACTTCATTTCCCTACTTAACTCACAACATTGCAACTAAAATTTCACCAGTTTAAAATGCTTTTAAATGCATTGGGCTTTATTTGCCTTTTCTTCCTTTGTTTAAGAAGTGCTTTTTGATGGAATTCAACCTGTGAGCAGAAAGATGCTCAAAGGATGGGCAGAGATTTAAAAGCTCCAAGGCTGGAGTTTTATTTATGCTAAATATTGCTGACTCCATTTGGTCTTTTAGCCAACTCTGATCTACTTTAGTTCACTCTTCCTAGGCCTCCTGCCAAAGTAGAGCTTGCTTTTGTTTAGGATGCTTAGTGTATTTTTATTATCACATCAGTGCTGTATCCTTTGCCCTACTGGGGAGCTTTATTTCAGTTTATTATTTCCTATGATCTGCTCAAAGTGGAATCCATTTTTTTGGGGTTTTTTTGCTTAACCATCTAGGGTAGAAAAATGAAAGAACAATTTGCTATTTCAGTGCTCCATAACGCTTCCTACAGCAGGTGAATAGCTGGATTCTAGGTCAAAACAACTGTGCATTTGAGAATTTATTGACAAATGCTTTGGTGGACCAGCAAAGAGATTTTTTGGCTACAAGCCTACATTAGCAGTTGACTCAAACACTAAAGCCCCAATTCTCTTTGCTGTAAACCAAAAACAACAAAAGTAAAAGCAGCAGATCAGCATGGAAAATGACACCTGAATCAAGGTCTATTTTCATCACAGTAAAATGAGAATAAATCTATCTGCCCCACTTTATCTCTGTCCAAATGAACAGCGTTAAAATTTAACCAAATTTTTAAAAGCACGTAAGTCTTCTAGACAGCATCCTCTCCATTTCTCTTTTCCTTCCCTAAAATATCAATTTTAAATAGCATTGCCAGGTAGATACACTGAATAAGAGACACAATTACCTTCTATTCAGAGCTACTCCCTGTATGCAAGCACCCTAGACAGCTTTGGACTAAAATTATAAACCAGTATTGATGAAACAATTTACTTCAGCTTTTATGTTCGCACTCAAGGATGTATCAAAACAAGCTCTAATGGTCAGATTTCAAAAGAAGTTGGTATGAGAGCTCCAGCTGGGAACAATGACAGCAGCTAAGCCTGCAGCCCTTTCAGAAGTGCAGCCTGATGGGATCCAGAATTGTGAATCATTCAGAATAGGATATTTTCTTCTTTAGCCTTCTTTAAAGCTACATAAGCCTGTGTTTACTTGCTGCTTTACAGCTTCCTCTACCAACAGCCCTGTAATCATTAGATGAATTACCCAAGCATGGCAATTACTACAGAACAGATGCTCATAAAAGACCAAAAAAAAAACCCCCAAAAAACAAACAAAAAAAGCAAACCTTCTCATTCCTACAATAATACAATAGACTTTCTTTGTATATCTGATATTTTTGTTAATACTGCTGGAACAATAAATGTGCACTTGCAGTGATTCTTTTACTTTAAAAAAAAATAAATAAACTTTTTAAAAGAACATAGAAATCTATTTCTCTCATGGTTAATAACTAGTACAGAAGAGAGCTAAATACTATGGAATATCCAGATTGTAAATAAAGAAAATATCAAGTGTAAAATTCTTAAAGTGTTTGATTTAGGAATCTACGGCCCCATTTTCAATGCACCTTCAGCTGGATGCCAATGGGCCTGATGAGCAGCAGGAACCTACATCCTGCTGTTCCTCCATGAGAGTTGGACCTTTACTGTTGTTATTTGTTTTACAATTTAAATTTTCATGCCAAATCCAGTTCACATGATGAGAAAGCTTTGTTTAATTTGCTTTGAAGATGACAATGACAATAGTACTTGCATCTATAAAAAGGTTATTCTGGAACATTTACCAACAAAAACAAGCACCTCCACAGTCATTTCCATTCCCTGCACCTCCTTTTGGGTTTTTTTGGGAAATGTTCCCACTTCCTGTTCCCAAAATGTTTTCTTCAGAGCATGTGGTGTTTAAAAATCAAGGGACTTTGTGTTTTTTCCCTGTTCTGCATGATCCATGTAAAGCAGCAATCACCAAAAGCAAAGAAATTAACCCCCCCTCTTTTTTACATCTTTTTCCATCTGTTCTCAATGGGTACACTATTTTAGACCATAAATTGGTGATATTAGCTGTTAAATCTTGCTGAAATTATTTCTGTGGCATGTAATCCACAGTCAGGGCTCTTCGAGCTTACGTCTTTGAATGAGCAAAATACTTACTGAAGCTCATGGGGGTTTACCCCAAAATGTTACCAGGATCTGGCTGCTAGTGGCTTCCAACCATATTGTGTAATTTTGTTTCATTTTCACTTTTTGCAAAGTACTTTTGAAAAGTCACTTTAACAAGGAATTTCATTGTCTAATGGGCCGTGACTGTTCATGATAGGATTCCATTTTAAATTCAGTTCATTATGGTGTCATTATGGAAGATATGACTTGTCTTATTGCATCTTATCATTTACCACGATTTTTATGTCCATTATTAGTTTGGATTTCCAAAGTAAGATATTCACTCAGCACCTGATTAAATGCACAGCGGAAGTCAAAGTGGAAGATAAATTACCTTATGGCAAAAAAAGCAATGATCTGAATCTCAACAAATCTGGCCATTTTCCAACTCAGCCCTGTTCTTACTCTGGGCAGGTTGTTTTACCCTTTGTGGTAAAGCTCCTCATCAACTACAAAGACAAACACTGCACCAGCCCCACCTGTCAGCCAACCACTGGAGATTGAAAACTCTCCACGAAAAAGCCCCTCATCCTGCCCCACATGCCACAGGCAGTGAGGATTGTGCAGCCTTGCTGAGCCTCTTGATGCTGTGTTAAGGCAAGAAATGTTAGCTGCAATGACCAGGTGTGTGCTCCTTTACAGCCTCATTCTGCTCACTCTTTACCTGCTCTTTGCAGATCACTCACTTAAGCACTACTTCTTCACTTTTATCAGAAAAGCTGAAATTTTAGCCTAATGAACTGCCTTTTCTTCCTCTGTCAGGCATCACTTTAGCCTCTGACCACCTTTTCTACTGAGAGTACAACAGCACCAAAAGGTCAACTGCACCATTTCCAGCAAGCAAATCTCCTTTAAAACAACTGGCTGCTGTCACAGTGTCAGGGCAGCCAATGGTGTTTCAAAAATACACCGAGTCTCTAGAGATCTTATGGAGAAATTAAACTTCTTTTTCCATTGGACTATATTTAGAACAGAGCCACACACAGCTAGATGCAGTTTACTTAGATTTACAGCTGTGCTCAAGCCACACACAAAAAAAAGAACAAATAACATGAACGAACAATTTAGGAAAGAATTTTCACAAATCTTTATGTCTCATTTTGACAGCAATGCTCTCTTAAAACTGACCAATGTTTATTTTGTTGTGGCTGGAAATGAAGCTGGAAGCTCATTCACTTGGTTTTGATTAAGATCTCAAAAGCCACGAGACATTAAAGGCTCTATGATCCTTCTTGTAACAGCACAGTAACAGCAGCCCTTGCCCTTCTCCACTGGCTCTCTGTGAACTCTTCAAGGTGAAGGTGGGCAGACAACATCCTGATAAAAAGTGAATTCATCCCCAAATGGTTATTCAATACTGCTAGCTAAAACTAAATACAAAATTGGGTCAAAATAATAATAATAACAAAATCAGTAAGAAAAGTGATTTTTTTTCAGAATACTTCAAAATCAGATTTTTCAGCTTTTAATTTTTAACTGGCATTGTCTTTTTTCAATGCCTTCTTTTCCCCTATGTTTAGATAAAGCCAAACCAATTCTCATGAAATTGAAGTATTTCAATTTGCATTGAACAACCCGTTTCTGGTTAACCAGAAATAATAATAAAGTTTTTCCAAGTCTGAACACTACCTCTCCATCCTTTGCAAAACTGAAAACCATCAGTAATAGCCATCTTGCTTGGATTGCAATTCAGATTTTCTCCCTTCAGTTTACATTTTTGGCCAAAACACTGACAAAGCCTCACATTTGCCAAGCTCTATTCAAACACAAAGGATTATGGCTGAGTGCTCTGAAACCTCTTTAGAGCTCTGGGAGATGAGAAGTGCTCCAGTACCTTGCTTTTGTTTGTACAAGCTGTAATAGAGTTTGTGGACTCCACATTTCAGTACCACATATTTGGGATACTCAAGCAATGCTCTCCAGGCAGTTTCTTAAGATTGTTGTAGCTTTTAAGGTATGGGAGGCTTTTTTTTTATCAGCTTTTTATGTATTATGATCCAAGTATCAGAACTAGACAAGATGGAGATTTGCTCAGTGCTGAACTCTTTCAAAGATCCAATCCACATTTCTGAGATGAAAAGCTGAAGCAGCAGAACTATTCTGTGTATTAGCAGCTTCAAATTCCATCTTGCAGAAGTGGCAGATCACATCAGTATGCACTTTTAGATCTATTACAGCAATATCAGCAGTCCCTGATTTCTCAAAAACGGTGTTATTTGTGAAGGTAGAGCAAGCTGTCACCATCTGACAGGTTTAGATTATTTCACTGGGGACAACCACTGCAAGGCACAGACAGCAATTGATTCATTTCTCGTCACACAAGCTCAGCACCTACTGCAGAGCCAAGCTGGGTTAATGCAAAATTAAAAGTTACCACCTTTGTGCAATCTTTATTCACTAGCCATAAACACAGAGCAAACCCCGTTTATTGTTAGAGTTTGCATCTTAAATGCCTTACTGCTTTACTGCTAATTAAAAAAAGAAAATCATTGAGCTTTAAAATCTAACAAATCCTATGCTCCTTTATTCCAAAGCAATCCTACATGTTGCAAAGATGCCACATGCTGATCTGGTTCCTCAGGTGGAGAATCAGTGGCTCAAGGACAAGCACAAGCAACTGTTTGCCCCTCAGTGATTAATTACCCCTTGTGTCCTTCCATTTCCATCTGGGAGAACGATGCTCTGGGATTTTGTCTACTAATAAAGATTTTTAAATTCCAGCACTACTTACTTCTTGCAATAATTATTTTCACCCACACTTTGCTGCATTTAGATATTGCTAAATCATCAGAGAAAGAAAAATCAATAGAAAAATCAATAATGGCAAATATATGTGCACATGTTCCACCCCTGTGCATGTGCACAGCCCAATGCATATTTAGTTTACTAGACTTGCCCAGAACATCTATTATCATTTAAATCATGGGACATGGCTAAGTCACATCCAGGATTCTGCAAATTCACTAATGGAAAAAAAAACTAATGGATCCCAGCCTTTTAAAACAACCTTTGAGAAACACAACCTAAAGATCTTCCTTAAGTAATTTTTCTATTTGTTAGAAAAGGGTGGGTTTTTCATTGCTATATTTGCCTCCTTCTGCATCTGCAATGAGGTTTAATTGTTGCTGAACCTCAGTGACTTGTGCCTCCCTATGGCTTTGGGGTCTGCTTTTGATTTTCAGTGTGACTGGTGACAGACAGCAAAGGAAAGAACAGGAAATCTCTGGGGAAACTGAGAAACAGGCCTATCTGGAACAACTTACATTGATTAATTTTATGAAGAAAATTAACAGACTAATACTGCTAAAGGTGCTTTTACTCCAGCATATAATACCATGAACAAATATTATTTCCTTCATGCCATAAAGACAGAAATTCAGAAATGTTTTGTACCTACATTTACAAATCCCATAAATTCAAAACCCAAAGCATTTGAAGAACAATAAAGAAAAAAACGATATTTCTTTAAAAACAGCCCCCCAGATAATTAGCTTCAAAGTTTAAGTAAATGTTACATAACTTTTTGCCCACATGGAAAACCTGCATTGTGTCTAACTGCTGGACACAACTGAGTGAGGAGGAGAATATCAGAAGGAAAAATTACTGTCTCAGAGCTCAGTCCTGAAGTGCCACCCCTGAGAAGGGAAATCTGCTCCTCCTCTGACCCAGAACTCATTCACAACATTTGGCAAGTACTCCTCTCACATGGGAACACTCCTGGATTCCTGCTGCCTGGGCTTGGGCACTTGCAGTTGAATCGGCAGGACTTGCTGAATGTCATCAGCTGCAGCTGAGAACAATTATAGCTGTGAATTAAATGCTAAGATGTCTTTTTTAAAAAAAGAAGAAAAAGAAGTGAAAACCCTCTACATTTTGGTGTAGAAACCCCAGACTGGGTGACATTTCCTGCAAGCTGAGAATTTTTGGCTTGACCTTTCTGGGCTCCCGTTTCCCTGGTGTAAAGCAGGAATGTCACCTGCTACTCTGGAAACTGTTAGGGGAAGGTGAGTTCATCCATAATTATAAGAGCTTTAGAAAACATATTGAAAGCCCTAGAGAAATGCAATGAGTAAGTGAAGCTTTATTCAATGCAGCACTTGGATAGTTATTAAAAGGCAGCTTTCAAGGCCACACACACTCTATGTGAGGAGTGGAAAAAATACTGTGTAAATCCCCCTAGGGTGATATGAGAGCAAGTGAAGAAGGCAGGAAGTCATAATTTATCAGTGACCAGAGAGAGCACAAGAAATAAGTTGACCTGAAGGTTCATGTGTGTCTTTAATCCTGGGCTTACTCACCTGGGTGTTGGACTTTTCATAAAATATTCTTTGAAATGTTTGGGGTTTTTTGGTTGTTTTTTTAGTTTTGGTGGTTTTTGGTTTTTTTTTTTTTTCTTTTAATATTAAAAGGCTACCCTAGTCAAGCTGACTGAAACAGAACAACTTGAGAGTAAAAATAAAACATGATGTGTGTCAGGGAAATGCAGTGAAGATGATTTATCACTAATTACTGTGGAGATGATGTGTCTGAAATTGAGGTCTCTCCATCAGGGAAAAAATGCTTGTGTCACTAGAAGCAATGAACAGAGGACCAAATTCATCAGCAGCCAGTTGGAGGCACTTCCAACAGCACAAAGGAGTTTTAAACTTTGATGTCAACAGTTCAGCTTGTGACATTTGGTCAGAAAAGTTTTAGACCAATGTCAGGGATTCTTTTACTGAGAATTAATGGAACTCTGCAGCTGATTCTTGGTACATTAGCAGGCCAGGAAGGTGACAGTGACAGTGAAATACTGGATGTGCCCTACTCCTTCCTGCCTTTCACCCAAGTGAACACTCAGCACATCACAGTGAGATATGGCTTCCTCTGCAGGTCAGACTCCTTGCAGCCCAAGTACATTTTCAATTTCTGTGCTGAATAACAATTAGAACAGTGACTTTCAGCCACACCTATGGCAAGCACATACCCTAAAGCAGTACTTGGTGCTCTTCTTGCTTGCATGCTTTTAACATTTCATTTCTCCCAGCAAGAATTTACTGAAGATGTGCTTCAGCATGTTTGTAACACCCAAATATTCATAAAGATCTTAGGGAGATCTCTCCTGATCTCCCATCTAATGTTATTGATGCATCAGATATTGCCTTTTCTTTTAGGAGGACCATCTGGAAAAGAATTACAAACCCCATCACACATCTGATATTTAACCAAACACAAAATACAGCAGGAATATGGCTGCATTTCCACTGTCCCAGGGTGGTGTTGCCCTGTCCCAGCAGTGGCTGCACTTTTTTCACTTCATCTCTGTGTCTCTCTGAAGCCAGTGGAGCCCAACCTGAACACAAGTGTGCCACAATGTGGGGGAAAAGCAACCATTCTCTTATCACCTCCCAGTAGATCAAAATCTTCTCCCATCCTTCAGAAATGGAGTTGCAGGTGGGGCAGTGAGGATAAAAAACTGAGGACACTGGGAAGACAAAAGGGGGTCTGAAGAAAGCAAAAACCATAGCTGAAGTACAGATAAAACCCAAGATCAGTTGCTTTGCAGCCAAGATCCATTTAATCTCCCTATCACAAGATAACACTAAATGCAGAATTGCATTGCACCTCATTTGTAGGCCCACTCTTCCTAATGCAATAGCACTTCAAAAGCAACTCATACACCATGACAGGCTGAAACTTCATGGCCTCTTGCCAAGAAAAAGGTAGCTAAATGTCATATGATTTATTGTTTTGGAAGAGTAGTTTTTGCCTGCCACACTCATCACATTAAATAATGTTCAGCATTGTTAATTCCAGTGAGTGTTTTCTCAGCACTTTGGACCATTACATAATATCTGAGTAGGGATGACAGCAGTGGGACTTGATTATTTCAGGAGCTGCACTGACTTACATCACTGCTTTGTGTTCAAACCAGAGGTTTGACTGATGATTTCCTTCCTACCAGTCCACCTGGCCAATGCAAGCTGGTGGGCACAGTTGAAGGTTAAAGATTAAACCCAACTCCTCCCTTGCTCCCCCACCACCATGGACTCTGTGCCCTGTGCAGGCCCCAAGTCTCCCTCTGCCCAGTGTGAGAAGCACCATGAAGCAGGATGGTTCCTACACCCACATTGTGCAGAGCAGCTCTCTTACACTCTCTCACAGGATGCATTTTTAAACAGTTTCTTCTGCCAAAACTCTCATTTAAACCTTTTTTTCTTTTCCCCAGTGAAGTAGATTAGCACAGATAAACACAAACTATCCTTCAAAGCTGTCTGTTCGGACGATTTTTAGGTTGTATTCTCTCTTTAAGTGAGGAACAAACACATGAGCAGTCCTGTGTCTTAAGGTGCTTGGTTTCCTCCAGTGAAGCACAGATTCTGATGGGTTTTCCAGCTCCACTTCAGCTGAGAAGTCAAGCTGCTTAAGCATGAAATGCAGAAAGTTTTAGCTATTGAGCATCACTCTATTGATCAAATCTCTTTGGCAAAGACAACAGAGCAGGTTTGTGTGTGTTGTCCTCTCTTCTAAATCAATTCCTCTCCCTATCCTGGGGTCCAAAAATCCATTTTTTTTCCCTTATTGAGGCAGGGCAATAGATGCTTCCAGACACTTCTCATGCAATGGATTTTAGGATATCATCCACTCCATCCATTCATTCTTCCAATGATCAAGGATGCCTGATGTTCAAACCACAAGACATTAATTTCTCCCCTCTGATCCCACTACATTCTGGTTCAAAACTGGGTCTTTTTCCTAAGTTACGGATTCTACCAATTAGTTTTTTTCTAATGGACATTTTGTCACTCTAAAATTTGTGCTGAGCTTCAGTCAAAGTTCCAGAGTGTTGGGATTTTATTTCATCTGGAAAAAAAAATAAGCCATTCTGGAGGATTATTTCCTTTATGGCATGGAATAATTTGCACCAGGAATTTGAAGAATTGCAAGAATGGAAACAGACCACATGAAGAGCCTGGTCAAGGCAGTTGGCCTGTAAATATGAAGTCCCTTTTCTCCTTCTCCAGAAAGCACACAAAGTGATCTGCAGCACTTTACTTCAGCTGAATGTCCCTTGCATCTCCTGCTCTGACAACTATTTTAAGAGGAGCCTTGATGTGACAGTATCAGATTTTCTGTGTCACACCTCCCATACCCACATTTCAATTATCATGTTCAATGGGACAACAGCAGCAAACAAATTTAAGCAGCTTTTTCCACAGAGCTCTGTGGGCCCACACAGGCACGAAGAAGGGTGACATCTAATTCATTCCCACTATTGTGTGTGATGAGAACCAAAGCTCAGGGGGACTCAAATGGGAATTGAACTCTTTAATTGTGATCTGTACATCTCAAAAAACCTGAAAGCTCTTAATATAAAAACGGCTCTGACAGAGCAGAGCCATATTGTTATTATATTCAGTGTTAAAATCTGACTGCTACTGGCACATTATGGTATACTATTTAAATTCACTATGCTTAGAAACCTCTTCCTTTCTCATCTGTCTTACTTTTTCACTGAACTGCACTCCTTTCCATTGCCAAAATGCTTTTGGAATACATTATTCTAAACAACAGGATGGGAGACATCCAAACAGTGTCTAATACCAAGGATCTTCCTGCAATAATTGAACTCCTATTAACTTGTTGTCATTTGCAAGGTATATCAATTTCTGATCCATCCTGAAGTCCTCACAATTAATTAAGTCTGACTTTTTAAATGACATCTTTTATCACAGAAAACTTTGTACATGGTACACTTGGTGTTCCCTTCACAATAAAAAGGAACATGATTGAAAAGCTGACAATCATTTTCCATTGCAACACTTTTGGGTCACAGCCAAAAAGTTTGCACACAGAAATAAGCCTCCAGTGCCCACCTCCCCTTCTCTGAGTTAGCTTTCATTTTCCTTCTTGCACCATGGTCACAGACTCTCAGATGTAAAGTCACAGGGTTGTTCAGGAAAAGACAGTGATGAATCTTGGTCTACAGGGATTCAGACTGAAATCCCAAAGCACCACCAGGGCCCTTGCAAGTAGCTCTGCTCAGATCCTGACCAGGAGCTTTTGGCTGAAAACTGCACTGTTCAGTCCCAAATTTTTTATTCTCAGTTTTCATTATTTTGACCCAAAAAGAAGCAGGTAATTATGAAGTCCCAACCAACACTAACCCTGTAAAGGATATGAAGTTATTTTGAAATGTGAGTTGTTGGGAAGACAAAAGATAGACAGGGGTTAACCCACATCTCACATAAACACTGTCAGTGCTGCCCAGGCTCTGGCTACCCAGTGAACTCCCCCGTGTTACTGTATCACCTGAGTAATGAGTTGTGTACGAGATCATTACAATCAAATTCAGCCTCTACTTCACCTGGCAAAGCTCAATATTATTGAGGGAAGTAGCTGTGAGATAAGGAGACCAAAATGCAATTCATTATTTCTAAGGACTAATTTGAAATATACACCCATATACATTTGCAAACCCAAGTCACTGCATTCCTTCAAATCCTTCCTGAAATCCCCATGCTGCAACACACCCTGAACCTCCAACCAACCAGGAAACCACCCTGGCCCAGCAGCAGTGCACCTGCTACCCCCTTTATCCCCATTTGTCTTGGACCATGGGATCTTTAGGAACAGGGTATGTTTTCTGTTTTGTATTTGTAGCATGACCAACACAATGACTGCAGTTTCTCTGCAGCACCAGGAGCCATCCACGTGAACATTCTTGAGTTTTTTTCCCTTTCATTTTTGACTTGATGCTTCTTAGATACATTATAAAAAATGCTTCAAACCCCCCCCAAAAGAATACTCCCTTATTTGCACAACTTCCAACTTCCTTATTTAAATGGCTCAGTGCAGTTCTTCCTAGGAATAGCACTTTTTGTAAGAGAAAGGAGGAGGGTGAAATCCACCTTTAGACCCCATTTCCAGAGGGATACCATACTCCTTTACCAAGTGTTTGTTAATCCTCATCCCAGCCTCTCTGACAAACATACTATTTGGCCTAAGAAGACAATGCAGTAACATGGGGCTGCTGTCATCACCATGTGTGACCAATTCCTGTCACTTGCAGATCGCTTCTTGTCCTCTCTCCACTCAGCCCCTCCCCAGGAGCAGAATCCCTGCAGGCAGAAGAACCCCAGATGGGGAGCAGTGATGTGAACAAATCCTTCTTTCCAGCAGCCATTCCCTGGAGCTGCATCCTGCAGCTTTACTGCTGGCACCCTTTGGAGGTACCAGACTGATCAGTAAGAACTGAATCAACAACACCTCGAGGAACAGGGCCTGGGTCCAAACCTATTTGTGATTTACAAGGGCACTGAAAGAACCATCCACCCTTTCCTACCTGCTGCATCCCTGCCTCACCAGTGAAAGGTGAGTCACCAGTGACCTTCCCATTGTCCTCCCAGCCACAGAGACTGTGTCCCATTGCACGTCCAGGGGAATTGGAGCTTTCTAGGTTCAGGTATTAACTTCTCACAGCACTCCCCAGTATACTCCCAGTATGGGACCAGTTTCTGCCCATCCTTGTCCAATTTGCACAAGTTCTTAGACAAAGAACTAAGCTAAGAAAGATAAGCTCACTGGGATGTCTTCTCATAAAAGAGAAATAAAAAATATGAGCAAGTCACAGGAAATAAAAAATGGCAATTGTAACAACTTGGAGCCATCAGCTCTGAGATGAGCAACCACTATCCAATAAGCAAAGCAAACATGGTGTCTGATTACACTAACAAAAAGAATAGAATTTAAACCACATGTAACTGGATTTTAAAAAATTGCATAGATTTCTAACAAACTGTGTCAATCAGTTCAACGACATTCCTGTGAATAATAAAAATAATACAAAAAGGAACAAGAAGTAGAGCACTCTGTCATAATTCCGTGGAGGTAAAAGAAAGGAAGTACTTAAGAAATTGAATAATAAACTCGTAAAATATCTGTGTCTGGGTCTGCAAAGGGATTACCAGGCTCACAGTGACAGGAAAGCAAGATGCCAAAACACTTGAAAGGGGGAGGGAGCAACATCTTCCTTCCACAGCAGTGCTTTTTGGATCTGTGGGGTGCCACATTCTAAACTAAATTATTATTTGTGACACTCAGCAGGAAACATTTTGCATATAAACAATTTTACTGAGTTAAATCTGTCAAAATGTGGTGCACTGATTGTATTTTTAGCTACAGCTAAAATGATGCCCTGGAAACTCAATACCAATTTAATATGTTTATATAAAGAAAAAAAAAAAAAAACCAGTTATTCTGAGGCTGTTGAACCATGCTACTTTTACATGATGCACATGTTTTAAGCCCATGTTTCACACTTGGCCTATTTGCTTCTCAGAGCAGGCAAACAGCAGAAAACTCACAAGAAACTATGAACTGCAAGGAGCTGGGGATGTGGGTTTTAATAAGTTACAGCAAACAGACCTTCTCACTTGGGACCAAAGCAGCCATGCGAGCACAAAACAGAGCAACTCCATTCCCACTCTGCCAAGTGCCATCACACCTGCAACTCAATGGGATGGAAAATATTTGGTCATGGACAAGACAAGACAAGACTTAGACTTTCACCCCTTTCCTTCCCTCTAAGTCACCAAGTTTGTTGTCATTTATTAGAAAGCAAAGCATGAAAAGGAGGATGTAGGTGCGTGGTAGTGTTAAAAACAAGGTCATCTGGGGACTAAAATTTCTGAGACATCCAGGGTTGATGCCATTAGTTCACATAAGTGAAGACTTCATTCAGAACAACAGGCAGACACATGGAAGATTAAACCCCTCCTTAACGATGCACACTCTTTTCTTCCTTCCATTCTGCTGTTCATAAGGATCATTTTATATTGCTTACTCAGAAAACAGTTGAGAAATTATGTGTAATAAATATTTCCTTAAATTGAGCTGGCAGAATCTATTTCTTCTTTTAAAATATATTGTTCCCAGTTTACTTATTACTCTGTGCTGGGACTTGCCTCTTAAAGAGAAATATGGCTTGAGGGACCACTCCTCATTTAAACAAATGCTATTAAGCTGGAGTGTGAAGATAGCACAGAAAGTACTGAAAGGCTTCCCTGGCTGCACTAAATCAAAGCTAATGGCTTGAGATAAAGTAAGTGGAGTTGTTCTTCTGTTCTTTGTCAGTATTAATATTTTAAGTTACAGCTCCTCACTAGACTGTCTCTCCTTCCACATCCTCTTATTTTAGGCCAGGAGTTCTAGAAGGCTCCTCTCTTATGCACAGCTCATGCTTTTTTTCCCGGTGTTTTGCTGCTGCTGCTGCCTCCCGACTATCTCGACTGCCTGACATTTACTGAGCTTGGAGTAGTGCTCACATGACATTCAATTTTTCATCTGAATGCTTGTTAATCACAAACAAGCACCAGGCCAATTGCAAGCACGATTTACCTGGAATATGTGGTCTGGTAAACTAATTAGGGCAACATGGAGTGCTAATGCCCTGCTTCACAGAGGGTAATTACATCAGGAATTAAGAGCTTTCAGAAGCTTTTGCTCTTGAACTACAAATTGTTTCCTGACCTTTAAATATACTTTTCTGCCTTGCAACAAGCAGTTTTTCCATCCCTGTAGCCCAAATCTCTCTCTTGAATGCACCCCAGAGTTAAGTCTTCTCATGACTCTTTCCCACTCCCTTTAATTGAAAAAAGCTCTTCAAAGTATCTTTCCTGTAAGCATTAAATGGTCTTTTTGGCTGTTTCTGAATAAAAGATTTCTCAGAGACCACAGAAACTCTTCCCCAGATATATTATAGTGCTCCAGTCATTTCCAATAATGCAATTAGATCTGGGTGAATTTTTTTCAAAAAGCAGTAAAACCATTAGAGTGTGTGGTTTTAGAGGCATCAAAATTCTCATAAATTCAATTTCAGTTTAGGGAACAGATTCTGCCAAATGAGAGCAAGGAGACAATTTTAGAAAAGTCCAAGCACTAAGTTTTGTCATTTCTTTGGGCACTAAAGTCACCCAGTCTGGCAGCCAGCAGGAAGCAGTTGCCCATGACTGTTTGCTGGAGGGAAGGAAAAAAATGGAGAAGATAGACCATGGATAATGATCAGAAAATATCTATGGTGTGGCAGAAAAAATAGCAGCTTCACATAAATAAGTGTGGGATGAGGACAACCCAGGAAAGTGTAAGAAAGGCTTGAAAAGAGAAGTGTGTGGAGAGTGGATGCTTTCTTTTTTTCCCTTAGATAAATTATTTTAAGTAGCTAATGTAATAGAGAATTTATAAAAAGTGAGAAAGATATGTTTTTTCACTAAAAAAGTGTATGGACAAAATCAGAGAGATCAAGGCACACAGCTGTAAAAGATGTGAAGAATAAGGAATCACTCTCAAGTAACATCAGAAAGAGAAGGAAGTCCAAAGAAAAAGAAAATATCAACAATGATCACAGGAGAACGATCTACAGAGGAGAGCCCTGCAACATCAGTGGCCTTTCTGAATGAACCTTTATTTAAAACATTACTTTGCAAGTAAATGGTTGGTAATGAAATGAACAAACCTTCAGACAGACAGAGCCTGACAAACACCATCGAGGCTGCCAAAAGAGCTGGTGGAAGCTATCAAAGTGCTATTAGCATTCATCCTTGTGATCCTACAGAGGAGGGATAAGCCACTGAAAGACTGAAAAAAGATCAGCATAGTGCAGTTCTTTAAAGAGAGAAAAAAGGAGTAGCAGTGAGATTTATAAATCAATCGGATTAACTCCAGTTCCTGCAGAAACAAATCAAACCATTTGTCAGAATCAGGAGGATAACAAGGAGATGAGATGCAGCCAGCAGTAGATTTGTTAAAAGGAAAGCATGGCAAAGAAATGTGTTTTACTTCTACAGCAGGTAACAAACCTTCTGGAGGTAAAAACAGTAGCTGTCATCGATCTCAAAGCAAGACCTTCAATGCTGTTCCACTCCCCAGTCTGAGAAACAAACCAGGGAAAATCTCTTGCCAAACTTTTTCTCTGTTATGGGTGAAGCAGAGGGTGACAGGGTGGCAGTATCCAAAGACTGTTCCCCCATGGAACAATCACAATACATGAGGATCTACTTGTGGATGCTGCAGGGCCTGTCCCAAATCTCACAGTGTTATCAAAATTTTCATTAATTATCAAGGTGATGGAATGGGGAGTATGCTAATGAATTCTCAGGTGAGGGGAAGTCTGGAAGCATTGTGGTTGTAACAAATGACACATCCAGAATTCAAAATGCTTTTAAGAAATAGGGGAAAATGAGCCATGACATGCTCATTGCTGCGTACCTTAGATAGGATAATCCACTGCTGAAGTTCGGAAATCCTTTAAACAAATAAAATTAAATGAGTCTGAGGGTAGTGAACTACCAGGGGAAGGTGGGCTGTGCAATAGTACCCTGTTGGGAGGGTTTAATGGGAGGATAGTTTAAAGCACCACCTTTCCCTGCTCTGTGTTAGCCTTATCTGAAAGACTGCAAAAATCCTAAAGAAACAGCAAGTCCTTGAGGTCGAATTTTGGGTTGTTTTTTTTAGAGGTTTTTTGGTGTTTTTTGTAATATAAGTAGACCATTAAGCCAGCACTGATTTGGGATCAAACCATTCTCTCTCACTCTGTTCAAGTACCAATTGCACCTCCACATTTCTCACACCCAAGTCCCAGTTAAGGCTTTTTATCTGTCTCTTGCAAGGAGTGAAAAATATCTAGACACGTTTTCATAGCTGCAGCTCCACCACACCTGTGTCAAATCCTGGTTTCCATGTGAGTGCTCCAGCACACATCTGAGCTCTGCTCTGCCAGCTGAGGCCCCTTCCCCAAGCTGCCATTCCCACCTATTGCTCACAGCCACAGGAAACTTAAAACTTCAATGCATATCTGTTGAGACAGTAATACACAACAATCTAGCTGAATGAAGCAGCCCTGTGTGTATGGCCTAGCTTGACACTGCCTGGCATTAAAGACTTTATTTTTCCCAGACTCCTGTCTCTGTGAAGCTGTGCCACCAGGCTCATCTGTGCATCACAAACCCTTGCTGCTTCAGAGGTTCTTCTTGATTTACTGTCAGAAACTCAAGGATATGAAGCACAAAGCTTCAGGTGCTGCCACAGCAAAACTGCAGACGTCAGGGAGCAAACAAAATGACCCATTGCAGCAAGATAACAGGGTATTTATGATTTGCCAGGCAAAGCAGTGTATTCTAACCAAGCACAAGCACTCCTATTTTCCTTTATGATCTAATCTATATATTCTTGTACATGAACATCATAACAGAAAATAAAAGGTATTTAAAAACAATAACTGCATGTAGCTCCAGATGAAGAAATCTCTTTTCCTTTCTTTTTTTTTCCATATGACTCACCAGCTTGGGAATTTAGCTGTGAGAAAAAGCTTTTAAGATACTGGAAGTGTACAAGAGAAATGATTTCTCAAGACAATAAAGTTAATACTCAATTGTGATGCTTTCTGTGGCCAATTGGAAGACCAGCTCAAAAGGCAGAAAATGCCACACTTCAGAAGGTGGTGAACTGGAAGTGAATCCACATTTAGCTTATTCACATTTGTGGGAAAGTCTTCACACATATTTGAAAGTGTTCAACAGAGAAATCTCATGGGAAGAAACACAGGACTGTAAGCAACACTGAAAGTTGTCCTAAAGCTTAAAAAAAAAAAATCATTGCCCCAAAACAATATCCTTCTTCCTAACAGGTTTAAGGGAAATGTCATTATTTTATTAAAGTGATCCATCTAGTCCTTCAGGACTGGCTCTGTGGCAGTGTTCTGGATTCAAGAGGATGTTATGAGGTGCAGACTCCAATATAAACCTGAAAGAAAATAGCCACTGAAAATATTCCTTCAGCAGCCTTTGAGAGACATGGTCAGACATTATCATAGAGGGGATATTATCAGCTTTAATACCACTGTCCCAGTTCTGTTGGAAGGGTTCATATCTGTGCAACAAGACACAGCCAAGAAGAAATTAAAAAAATACATCAGAGAAGTTACAAAAAAGCATCAAATACAATGCCCAACATGCTTTTGGCAGCTTCTCACTTGTTACAGTGCACAAGTCATTAGAAACTGGTAAAACCAGAATTTTGGAGTAAGATAAACCCACTGGTATCTTCTCTGGGCAGAAGAGAAATGGCACAGCATCAGCTGTATCTGGGCCACTGGTGAGATCTGGCCCTGAGAGTGATGCTCACACAGGAGATGGGCTCCTCACCAGACACCCTCCAAAGCACAGAAGAGAGCCTGACCTGACATGACTGAGATAAAAATTAGCTATACCTTCCATGGCAATGCTTGCTATACTCTGCACCATACCAGTGGGGTAAAATCTATCTAAAATTCAGTCTTCAACTCTTTCAATTTAATAAAACAGACTATTAGCACTACAAAAAAATTCCTGCTTTGGTACAGAAATTCAAGCATATGAGTCAAATTCATATACCCCTAAATTTAGGTCTGGTATTAATATTCTCTGAGAATCTGGCCTGGAGATGGGCATATGATCAGCCTCTGAAGAGAGCACCATATGTGGAGTCAAATATTTTTAAATCTCCTTTTCATAACCTTAAACTCTGTACTGAAATCAGAATTAAGGGAGGCACAAGTGGAGCATGTGGGACAGCAGTACCTATACCTAAGAACCAGCAGGTTAAACAAGCATCTTCACTGGCCCCAGGAATGATTAAACAGACAGTTCTTCCCTCCAGTTTGGCTTCTTACAAAAAAATCAGACTAAGCCAGAGCTAAATAAAGCACACTTGTCAGCCAGAACAGCCCTTCCCTTCTGCAGCACTAGAAAGCAGGACAAGGGAAGCCCACTGAATATAATGACACTTTTCTATGCAAAATGCTGAGCTTGTGTATGTGTGGACCCTTCCTGCTTCAGACACCTCCTTCTCCTCCACTGCACCATTCCTAGAGGCCTCTCAGCCTTTCCAAGTCTTAGTATCAGCACAGCAGTTATCCTGTTACACCTGAAAGATAATGCTGCACAATAGGTACTTTGTCTTGAAGGAAATGAAACATTAGTCTTATGTGTGCAAAAGGGACAGGGCTTTCTTGCTAAGATGAGCAATGCTCTTAGCATTATTAGTGAGCAACTATTTTAGAGGTTCCAGCAGCCTCAGTTGTTCCCAAACAAGACGGTTCAGTTAAATGTCCAGTGCTAGTCCATATCTAAAAGCAGGATTTTCAGCTCTGCCTTCCAGCCTGTTGTCAATACTGAAAGCAAGAAGGCCCATGACCTTCCTTAGGAGAAGAGGTGCCACTCCATGCTTCTTCCCACCAGGGAGTTTGCAAAAGCCAATACCAGCACTCTCCCTGCTCATTACCAAACACGCCTCATTTAGAACAGAGTGCTCCCCATTCTCCTCTCTCTTTCAAGATTCCAATTCTCTCTTTGTCACAGAAGTCTGTGCAGTTTTGTGCCAGTCACTTGTGAGGAAGAGCAGATGTAGGACATCTGTAAAATAACAAGAGTAATACCCTTTTATGCCTTTTATTTATCTTCCTAAGGTACTCAAAATTACAAGCTGATCTAGAGAACCAGTAGAGATCCCAGCTTGATCCCAGTCTTATTTCTAACAGCCTCTTTATTAGGGTCAATTACTGTGACATGTTAAAGAGCAAGAACCAGTTTGTAGTTATCTCTGTGTAAATATTTTTATTATATATTATATTCTTACATAGCAAATCAGTACCTTTCTTATTCTGATATGCAACTAGTTTCTGGCAGCAAAATCACATCAGGGCACCTTTCTGCCCTGTGCTCTGCTATTCCTCCTTGCTCCTGGAACATGGATGCCTACAAACAGTCCCTTCCTTGTGGTCTGAAAGGTAAGAGCTATTTTAAATGCTGAAGATTTCAGCTTACTTACAAACAAAGGTTTCTGCGCCACCACGAGCGCGTTTGCCAGACTGCTCAAATCCCCTATTCCCTTCTCATGAGACTCCTGTGTCTTTTATCATCTCAGAAGTGCCAATCTAATGCACCTAAAACTGGCAGGCACTTGCACTCCTGCCTGCTGGCATCCCCCTCCCACGGGAGCCAGGGGAAATGTCTGGTGGAAGGCAGGATTTGTGAGAACATCCATGGTGAATAGCAAAGTGCTGAGAGTGACATTTGGCCCTTGGACCTTCCCACTGCAGACTGACACTTCAGCTTGATTTATTTTGTCATTCTTCCATTTCCCTCCTGGTCACGAAACCTCGTTTGGTTTCACCAGCAAATGAGTGTTTGGCCTTTGATTTTACTGGGGACCAGGAATTCAATCCATGCCCTGACTGCTCAGCTCTGTCACCAAATATTCAGAGAATATTAACCTTTCCCAACTCCCCCACAAGCAAATCTTGCCCAGGATCTCAGCAGCAGAAAAGCAATGACTTGATTAATACGAAGCATGAGGTGGTTATGGATGGAGCATTTCTTGTAAGGAAAATCAGCTCTTTCTTGTCAGTAAATGAAAGCTAATACTCTTTCCCTATTAAAGCAGGCTTTTGCTTTAAAACTTTTATACCTTCCATATATCATGTTTTTGGAAGAAAGTTTTGCTATTTAAATAGCTGCCAGAGTGTTACAGGCTTATATGATTGCAATTTACAGTACTCCATAAATCAGCAGACCTCAGATGCATTGGATAGACGAGAGCTTAAATTGACATCCTGCCTTTTTATTAACATTAAAAGTCTGGATCTCATGACATATTTACACAGAAGTATCCCTGCTGCCTTGGCCAAATTGTTCCTAAAGTACTTTACATGAGGGGACATAATGACGACAACCTGAAGCTTTGTACATTAAATTTTCTAAGCATTACAGCTAGTCCAGAGGGGTTAGCTCAAGTCCAGGAGAGATCTCTGTGGCTCCTGTTGCTCCCACATAAAAATGGTGGAAATTTGTCCTTTAAAAAAGAATCACATGCAGGAATCCCATGGACAATCTCTCTTCACTTGCCTGCAGAAGGCTGGGGCATCCCACTGACAGGATCAACTTCCAAACCAGCACAGCTTGGCAGGGCACTGCTGCAGTCACCAGATGCAGGCACGTCAAAAACAATGGCAGGGCTGAGCCATGCCACCCTCTCAGCTCCTTCAGCTACACCAGACACATCTCATCTCTGCTGACACTCTGGGTGGGGTCTGCACTTGCCTCCAGCAGATACTCAGTACCCCCAGCCTCCCTGAGGCACCATTCAGCTCCTGCACAGCCACTCCTGATCCAGTCCTGATGCAGTTTTCTTACAGACAAACTGGAAGATGATGGTAATATTGCATAGAATGAATGTGAGCGAGGTCTTGTCAGGATTTTGCCTCACAGGCACTTTTTTGAGGTCAGCTGTCTTTGCATAACCAGAAACTCAGCCTTTACAGACTGGGATTACCTCAGAAGTAGAATAGTTTTAGTCACTCAGCAGTCAATTCTCCTGCAAATCTATCTGATACATTTCAAGTAGAAATCAGAGTTAAACATTTACATACTATTACATAACTAGACTGGTCATCTTCTAATCACCACAGATCTCCCAGCAAAACCAGAGCCAGCTATTTTCCTTCCATTCAGAGGGCAAGAATCCACTTTTTCATGAAGATAAAGGAGTAAATAAGACAGGAAAAAAATCATCACATCATTGGAAACAGCCCAGGAGATAGAAGACTGCCTTAAATGATGTAACTAATACTGTCTGTCTGTGAAAGGATACCACAGAAATTACTTGGTTTTTAAAAAGAACCAAGCACAAGAAACCACCCTCTGGCCTTGGTTGCTGGTTCTAATCAAGTAAGCATTCCTGCACACTCCTTATCACTGAGACACATGCTCCAAAAAGCTGAAAGAATAAAAACAATCAACTTTAATAACTAACTCCAACTTGCTCATGGTAAATTTAATTCACTTCAGTCATACTTCCCCACTTAAGAAGGTATTGCTTTAAAAAAAAAAATCACATCCTCCCCCTTCCCTCCTGCCAACAAAAGACAAGGAAAATATTATGGCTATCATTGTTATCCTTGGATGAGCCAACCTTCCTGAAGCATTTCCCTTCCCTGCAGCAACAGAGCAGAATGGTCACAGCCAAGAGAAGAGCAAAGAGCAAGCCTTGCTGTTGGTTACAACAGTGTAAAACTCTGTCAGCAGCTGGGTCAGTCCTTAACACCAGCAGAATTATTGTTCCAACCCATTTGCCTCGTGGTTGGGGTGCAGGTTCATTTTTCCAAGCACAGTGGAAAAACAACCCCTGCTCGCCGTCCCTTCCCTGGCTATGATGTGCAGAAGTTGTGCAGGATCACAGAACGCCTCAAAACATGGCTGAATCATGGATGAGGGAATTCAGGCAGAGAGATGCTGACAAAGACATTAAGTACCCAAATGTACAGTGAGGAGACTCCTAAATAGGAAGGGGTTTAGCTTCCCTCTCTCCAATTGGGTAGGCACGTCTGCATTCCTCCACAGCACAGGGAAATTGCACTGTAGACAAAACAGCACAATGCTTCAAAGGTAGTTTGGACACTTCACTGTTGGTCTGCCCTGCCTAGTCTCAAGCACCTGATTTAGGCTATGAAATAGTGGCTATTTGGCAAATCAACTCCCCTTTGTAGACATCCAAATCCCCCTGTGGACCACAACACTCCCAACAAAAGTTACCTCTGCTTCTTATGACAGTTTCATCCCCCATTTCCCCAAATGCAGTCACATCCCAAAAACCCCAAGCTCAGCGAAGCAGCCACACCAGGAATGAATGGGAGCCAGCTCTGGTCCTCTTCCAGCCACCTGCCTGCTGCAGGGCTCTGCTCCTGCAGGGAATCCTGCCCAAACATCCCACCTGCCAGAGCAACACACTTTGTCTGTCCCTCCTGCTCACTGCCATGGGGCAGCAGACTGTGCAGCACAAGGGCTCACATCATGTTTCACCCATTTGCTACTCGATAAATATAATAAAATCTGTTAATAAGATAAGTAATCTCCAGGTAGGCATTAAACATTACAAATTCTGACACTTAAGTATGGTCCCAGACATAACAACATCATCATGTTCTTGCTCACGTCCCCAGAAGAGACTTTTCCCAAAATTAAATTTGGTAGAGGCACAAAAGGACTTTTTTTTTCCTGTGAGTTCAGTCAGCAAGCATAAGAAAATATAATCAATTTTGTAACAAATATACACCATAAGAAACTGTATAATCAATGCAAACTCAGTGGATATTTTGGAAAATTCAGTAGCACACAGGCAGCAAGTAGGAAAAAAAATTAAAAAAGCAGGAATAACAGTTCAATTCGTCTTGATCCTGATATGAAAACCTAGCAAGGTGGTCAGTGCACATGCATTTTGTACTTAGCACTAATTAGCAAGTTTAATCCAATATCTATGTGATCTTCCCAACTGCTGTGAAGCATCTTCATTGATTGTGTAACAGTTTACAAAGCTCTGCCAATTTTCAATGATTAAAATCTTGGCAGCAGTTGCCCACCATCATGGTGCAGCCTTTAAAATAATTTTTAAAACCCCACTTGATAAATAATGACAGCATTTAATAACAATTTGTGGATGAATGGTGCTTTTCTGGGTAGGACCTAACTCCTGATTTTTGAAATGCAGGGTCATGTTTGCTTAATGCTTTAAACTTTTCTCTGGCTCAGGAAGATGAGAGCCTAACCTTTCCTTCCCTTTCCTTTTTAATGAAAGCTGAGATTTGCCTAAAATATTGTGACTATAGCAACCGGACTAGTTTTGATTATGGGGGTATTTTTAGCTGGTAGAGCAGGTGACACGACTGCAGCAGAGCCACTTGGATGGCACCTGCCCAGTTCATTATTGTTGTGGCACAGCCAGAAACAACCCTGTTACTGCTTCATTGCTCTGACCAGAGTTACTGTGGCTGGAGCCAGGTCCCTCTTCTGCTGCACCCACCCCCTGTGCAGGGTGAATTCGTGTCCTGTGGGGGCACAGCAGCAGCAGTGCAAAGTGCATTTCAGTGTTAGTGCCATGTGCTGCCCAGCTTTTCAAGGATGCTGCCCCTCAGCACAGTCCTGCAGAAGGCCAGGTTATCTGTAGGGTCATCACCATGAAAATATTCACACCAGGGAAGTGCACTCAAGAGCAAACTCTGAAGAGCATTTTCCTGACCTGTTTTCCTCTTCCTGCCCACACTCAATTTATGTCCTTCTGACAATCATAAAATACAGGCTTTTCCAGTGCAAACTTTGTGAAATTAAGTGGTTTACCTAGCCACAGCCAAAGGTTAAATACACATATTTTCCTGCTGACTTCACTGCATTTAACCTTTGAAGTTTGGTTGTGAAAATCCCTAGCCCATCCATGTAAAACAAATGGAAAAACTCAGAGAGCAGCAATATTTGGGATTACTCAGGGATGTTTGAGTAGGTATTACCCTGCCTCTCTGAAAGCACTGCAAAAATGATTTCTCTTCCTCTAAAAAACCAAAGCATCCCTTTCCCCTGCACACACCTGCCCAGGGGGCAGGGCAGAGGGGCAAACTTACTCCACACCCTCCCTGTTTTAATAACATTGACCCATTTGTCTGCCAGCCTCTGTAATATGTCACAGCCACAACCATTTTCCTACATCTGGAAATTACTCTGGGACAGAGAAAGCTCCCAGCAGATCCAGGACAGGACTTGGAGGCACAGCAGGACCTGTCCTACAGGGATCTGTGAGAGCAGAGCAGCTTCAGGGATCTGCTGAGAACCCTGTCATAGCTGCTGGGGGGAAGGATGAAAAGGCAGAGGGAGGGAAGTTTTGGGGTATGTGTTCAATAGGGGAAAAAAATTACTATTTAATCAGGTCAGCTAAGCAGGCAAGAGCTTAAGTTTAGACTAAGGTTTTCATTCATGTTCCCTCTCAAACTCATGTTTGAGAGGGAACAGAGCTTCACAGCTATCTCCAGGTTCTCCTGAAAACCCTGCACTGCCTTATCCCTCCCCAGGGGTCACCTCTCTGGTCATGCTTGAGCTGGTAAGGACAAGGTTTCATGTCCCACTTGAGATAAGCAACAGGCTGGGGCAGAACTCTGCAGAAAAGGCCTTTTGAGGATTCTGCCTTGCAGAAGGGCTTGTTGGAGCAGGGAGCAATCATTTCCCAAGAGTGTGATACATTTAATTACATTTGCTATTGTCCAGTGAGGGCTTCAGTTCGCAACAACAGAAGCATTTTTGCCCAGTTTGGGTTCATCCAACTCCTTAATTTGTAGCATTCTCCATCAGCAGCATCAGAAGCCAATAAAATCAAACCTACCTGAATCCTACAAAGGTCAGCAGCATCAGGAGCTGGAGGAAATGTCCCCACCTGGGTCTGTGGGAGTCCTGGTCCCACTCTGACACTTGTTGCAGAACTCAAGCAGTTTATTGAGCTGAGACTGGCCAAGGGCACGAGTGTCATTGCCTCCTGCTCAGGAAACATCCTTGCTACAGAAAACATGGGCAGCAAACAATCAATTAGAGGAACAAATGAAGAGTTCCGAGCAAGGGCCACAAACACATCAGCGTTTTTCTCTCTTTTGTCACCAGTGTCACCTTGTGCTTCCTGAAGGTCTGATCCTGCTTTCCATGCAAAAGCCTTGGTGAGAGCTGCATGAACGTGGCAAGGACAGACCCTGTGAGGAAAATCACTCAACACTGCCAGAGCACATCTCAGGCAGCTGAAAATGCTCTTGACATGGGGAGAAATGTAGGAGCACACCTTAGGTATGTAGCACACATGTCAACATCAGCACTCACCGTGTTTATGAAGAATTTCATTGAATAAAAGATCTGGCAAAACAGTCCTTGAGTGATTCCAGTCTGCAGCACACACACCTCATGACCTGCCTTCTTTCCACCCAGAGTGTTACATTCCACCAAACTGGTGACAAGGATTAAGTGCCACAGGCTGTCAGCCACCCACAGGGAGCAGTGGTTTCCTCACCATTGTCCCTGTGCCTTCCCAAGAACAGCAATTCCTGCAGATTCCCAAAGCCCCCACATCTCACACAGGGACATTCCCCATGCTTTAGTGGGAACACAGCACAGGTACAGGGGGCTGTGATAGCAAAACATCATTTGTTCAGATCTTTGCCTTCAGGGTGAACACCGAGATGCTGCCAACAGCCAGAAAAATTTGTGATCTAATTTACAGGCAGTGAGGCATGCCTTTTCTCCAGGCCCTTTGGAAAACAGAGCTGGGTTTCCACTTTTACATCATCTATATATATATATATATTTTTTTTTTTTTTTAAGTTCTAAACAGTGTTCATCTCCACAGAGCAGCATGCTGAGCCAGGAGTGAAGGCAATCTGTTGGCTGGGCATGCAGCCTCATGCTCCCACTGGATGGCAGGTCAGGCACTGGGACAGTGAGTTTGGTGCTGGCAGTGATCAATCACAACCACTACAAAGGGGGGAGAGTTAATTTTTGCCACAGGTGCACCATTAAATGTTTAGATGGCTGTTCTACAATTTTCTGTGCACTTTCTCCCTAGTCCTTCATGGCAGTACAAAAAATGTGGTTACAATGAGTGATAGCTCAGCTCAGCTGCAATTTTAATACACAACATCCCATTTTCCCTGTTTAACCCTGCCTCCTGTGGAGTGTTGGAGATGGGCTTAGAAATATCTCACAGACAGACTAGGGATCTTTTTTTCCCTCTCTTCAAGAAAATTTCAGGGTAAAACCTACTTCTTTCCAAGCTAAAACTACTGCAAGGAAGTCTTTCATTGTGAAGCAACACTTGGAAAGCTTTCCTAAAAGTCACAGGCTGGGTCTGAGAGTTTGAGCTCCTGAGATTTACACTTGGCTCTTGCACTGAACTGCTGTGTGTTCTATGGTTTTGTTTTCCTTTCCCCCTGCTGTACTTGGACAAGTGACAACTGCAGGGTTGGAGGTGCCAGCTCACCCAGATTGCCCAGGCTCTGCCCAACTGCAGCTGGAGCACGAGGTGCCCCACACACACCTGGCACCACAGGCTTGTCAGAGAGACATCAGCTGGCCCTGGTAGTTTGGATGAGGGGGTTCTTTCCTGGGAAGGGCATTCAGGGGTGACACCAGCCTGTCTCTTGCCTGTCTCCCCTGTGATACCTCGTTCTGGCCCTGCCCTCTATAGATCACCCAGCAGATGATCTGCACAGAATGGGTGGCACCAGAAAGTGCTGGATTTGGGGCAAAGAGACAAAAAGATATCCCATACCTTGGCAGAGCCATCCCTTCTCCTAAAGAAAAAAGCTTCCCCTTTCCACCTTGTCTTCCCAGGAGCACCAGGTGATTCGTGTCATCTTTGCTGACTAAGGCAGTGCTGCTTTTTGGCCATCAGTACCTCCTGGCTGTGCCCATCACCAAAAAATGTGACTTTTACTCAACTCTACCATCCCTGCTGGCTCCCCTAGGATCCCCCAGTGCAGGGGAGAAGACATGAAAATCCAAAAGTGAGTCCTGAAGATGAAACGTGTGCCACCAGCCCAGCTCCTGGTTTCCAACACAAGTGCAGGGAGTTCTCAGCAGGATGCATTGCTGCTTAGGTCAGGATAACCCTCCAGAGGTAAAGCCACTGTCTGGCAAGGGCTCAGCTCCTGCTGGGAACTTGTACCCTGAGTTAGATCCAGCTTATACGAGCAACTGCTTCCATGTCCCGTCTTTTGGGCTCTCAAGCAGATACTCAGTGAACTTGGAAAGAAAACCCCAACGCCAGCCTCCCTAGCGCAAATGAGTATTTGTGAATAAGTATTTGCAAATAAGCCATCCAACACAAAGGTTCCCAGGCTCTTTTTGGTGCTGTTGCCCGCCAAGCAGCAGCAGCAGCGCTTCGGGAAGGCCGAGGGTACGGGGCTCACGAGGGAGAAATGAGTGTGAGCCGCCTGCTCGGCAGCGGCTGCCTGCACCTTCAGACACCCTCAGCGGTGACAAGGGGCATCAATCAATCAATCAATCCGTCCATCAATCCGTCAATCCGTCCATCAATCCGTCCGTCCATCCATCCGTCCCTGAGGCGCCCGGCGCGCCCTCAGGATCGGGAGCGGCGCGCGGGCGCCACCTGGCGGCGCCGAGCGGCCACTGCAGCGCGGGCATTCCCAGTGTTCGGCATTCCCGGTGTTCGGCACTCCCTGGATTCGGCATTCCCAGTGTTCGTTCGGCGTTCCCGGTGTTCGGCACTCCCGGGATTCGGCATTCCCGGTGTTCGTTCGTCACTCCCGGTGTTCGCCATTCCCGGTGTTCGTTCGGCATTCCCGTTATTCGGCATTCCCGCCCCTGGGAAAAGCCGGGACACGCCCGGGCCTTCCCTCTCCTGGAAAACAAGGACCCCGTAATGTACGAGTATGGCCGCAGCCCGCGCACAGGGCCGCTGAGCAGCTGGCAGCTTTCCTATTCACCGCCCTCCATAACTGCATTATTTACAATAGTACAGGCTAAGTTATCAAACTTTGATGCTCCTCCTTGCCTGCACACCTGGGCAGGCTAGGGACAGCTGCAGGGGCTTGTGTGAAACTCTGGCATGTGAGTTAAGCTGGCCACAGCCCTTTCCCTTCCAGCTCTCTCCCGTCTGAGGGAGCAGACACCACCACAGTGCCCTGCTGCCAGCCTGGGAGAGCACAAGGATGGTACAGGATTTGCCCAGAGGCTGCCTGCTCCCTGGATTGGCACCAGCTGGAGCTGTTGGGAAGCCATCAGCCTGCTTTTGCAGATGCCTTGTGCAAACATTTACATTTCTCTGCAGACACCATTTGGTTTTATCTGTCTGCTTAGGCTTTTCTGCTGTAGCCAGCTGGGAGGGGAGAGGGTGATCCCAGAGCACACCGTGAGTGAGGTGCCATGAATGCTCCAAGCTCACAGCCCCAAGGAGGATCCCAAGCAGGGGGTCTGGGGTTTTCAGCATCACCAGGGACTAAAGGGGTGCAAAGACACCAGGACTCACCACTAGGCAAAGGTCAAGTTGTACTCTTGAACAATTCTTACAGTTGTACTCTTGAACAATTCTTACAGTTGTACTCTTAAGCAATTATGTGTTAACAATTGTTAAATTCTTACCTCAGAACTGCTTTTTGGGGAGCACTACCCCTCTCTCAGTGCCTCCTGAGGATGATCTGAGTAACCAGTGATTTTCCCTTTCACGAGTGGGTGAGAAGGTGACAAAAGGACTCCACATGTCCCATCAGCAAACTCCACACCAGCAGTCACACCCAGGAATTCCCAGACACTAAACCCGTTTTTATTTTCTGTCTTCTTTCTACCAGGAGAGGCTACTTAAAAGTTTAAATCTCACCAAGGTTGAGTGATATAAAATAAAAGCTTTCCAGAAAGCTGAATTTATGAATTTCAGGGAAAATACTGACATCTCAAAATATTTTTTTATTCACTATTAGGAGAAAAACAAGCTTTCCTATGAGACAAAGTCACAGAACTGTTCTGTTTCCATGATATTGAGCCATTTCATTTTGATAATGTCAAAACATGCTAAAATATTGTCTTATGCAACACAGTAAATAGATTAAGCATTTCAATAAGGCAAAATGAAATTAATTTACACAAGCAAGTCAAAATGATTTGTTTTGACGTCCTCCTTTAAATATTTTCAAACTATCAGAAACCTGAGATTTCAACAGTAACAATACAAGGTAACTCTTCCAGGCTGTTTTAGACCAGCTCTTCACTTAGCAGCCAGACTGACTTCAGCCCCAGCAATATCCATTGTTTTGCTGTTACCTGGCCCACACCCCACTCTTCTGGAGGCCTGGGGTAAAGAGCTGAGAGCAGTTGTGCTGTGTGTGCAACACCCATGCTAAACCCATGGGGCTGCCTTTACTTTATTTTCTGCAGGTCCTGTCACTTTACCTGGGCCTGAGCAAGTAAAACTGAAGAAACCAGCACCCAGGAGAGAGCTCAAAGGAAAACTGTGGCCATCATCAGCAAGAACCTGGAAGAGAATCTTTGTCACCTCTATGGAATCCCCAAGAGCACACATGGCTTGAGACAGGGCATTTCAACTTGATTGCTGAAGTTGTACCAAGCCACTCAGTCTGTGCTAATTTGTAATTAGGAGTGGGTGATTTCTTGTATTGACATCTCTTTTAAACCAAGCTGAAAAACTCGTCCTGTTAGAGTCTGTCTGTCAGCATTTCCATTTCTCTCTATGGTTACTGCTACCTAAGAAACTTCAGACTGTGCTGTTCCATGCCTCATCTTTCTTTCACATGAAATTTTCAACTAGTTCAACTCCTATGGAAGGGCTGAGACTGGTTTTTAATGCTGCAAGACATGGCCCAACATATTCCCCCTATGTCTTTTCCTCCTGAGAACACAAAAACCTCTTCCCATCTACCCCAGTTTGTGCCCCACTTTTAAGAAATGCACAAAGCTTCAAATCCTGGTTACAGCTCCCACAAGTGGCAAGGCCAACCAGCTACAATGCAATGCAGGCTCAAAAAACTGAGGGAAAGTTTTAATTTTCACAAACCCAGTCTGCAGGCAGCCTGGCTCCCTGCACACATGACACAAGTGACACTGCAGACTGTTTTGACAAGGGAAGGATCTTCTCTCTGACATTTTGCTTTCCATCTCCCCTGGCTGTGGGTTCCCCAGGGTGCCAGCCCTTGCATGCACCATCTCCCCTGTCTGAGCCCACTGCTGGGGCATTAAATGGTTTCTCCATCTATCTTCAAAAGGAATGGAAAAGGAGAGATCCATAAAACAGTCACTTAATACATTTATGCCAGGTAACCCCTCCCATCAGCCACTCTGGCCTCCCTAGGGCAGTTGTAGGAAGGACCACAAAGCTCCAGATACATTTTTTCCCAGTCTGCCCTTTCAGAGTGGCTTTTTCTAACTTCAACACTGTGTTTTACTTCTCAGGCTATTTCTTCCTGACCCCATCAAGTAGTGCCCTGAAACACAACAATAGATCAATTTAGAGATGACAGTTTTAATTCAAACCATAATCTCTGTTTTTATAAATGCATCCTCTCTAAGCTTCTTGGTTGTTTGCATACTAAATAGCCTGTCTTGTTTTCACTTTGCCTCCTCTTTGTATTATTTTATTTTTACAGCTGGCAAACACCGTTAGACTGTGAGAATGCTGCAGTATCAAAAGCAGATTGAATTTGCTGATTGCTGGAGTTCTTTGTGCTGCTCACACAAAATTCCTTCTTTCCCCTATAATACATCTGTTGTTTGTATATTCGATAAAGTTAATATCTGTGAAATCAGTCATTTCCCCCAGCTCTAAATTATGCTGCAACAGACAGAAGATTGACTTCATTGTATTGACAGGAGAGAACTCTCAACACTTATTATTTGTGGGGACTTGGAGAGATTACAAAAGCACACAGAATGGCTTTGTCTGGGGAGTGTATTTCTGTAAAAGCTGATAAGGTGATGTATGCACATTAATGTGGGAATAGTCTTAAACAAACTTCTACCTTTCTAATATTTTTGAGATGAAGAACTAAAGGAATAGCATAAATCAATACATCATCCCCTTCCTCTCTTCATGCCAGTATCCTCTTTAACACCAATCTCATGTGCAATATTTATGTCTACATAAATAATTCAGGAACCAATTAATCCAATTCTTTTATAATTACCTCTTATAATGGCATACAGCCCAAATCCCAGCTGCTTAATTGCTATTTAGTGGAGATATTTATGACACCAACATTAGTAAAGAATATAGGCACTCTCACTTATGTCAATTAGGGACAGGGCTTAAGCTACTAAACTCCTGATTTGGATTTCAAACACCTCTGAAATCCTGGAATTTGAAGGCACACAGGTTTTCACTTCAGAGCAAGAGGCTCCAGCTCCCCTATTTCACATGTATGAGGGTTCAGGAGTCAGCCCTCACTTGCTGCAAGGTGACAGCCCCAAAGTGCTGCCCTTTCCCAGTGCCCCAGCTCTCCCAGCAGGGCTGTGCTGGGTTTTGAGTCTTTACTACCAGATCTGACCACACTGGCCCAGGCTGGCTTCACAGCCCGTGGGTGTATGAGCACAGATCACCCTGGGCCCAGTCCCTAAGCCTGAATGTTGAGGGCATCTCAGATGGGAATGCTGGTATGCACGATGGATCCTGCCCTAAGGAGCCACCCTCAGCTGGTGCCCACCAAACTGGGCACTCGTTTTCAGGACACCCCTCAAACACAGGAGAGCAGAAATGTGGAGATCTGGGAATGTCAGAAGTGAAAATTTCCTGTGTCTTGATTTAGAAATTAAGCTCCTCCCATTCAATTTACCAGGCCTGGGAGCCTGAATAATTTTCCCATTATCCCTTCAGAGGAACATGTGAGAGAGAAGCCTTGAAAAAGAAATGAGTGTTTAGTGGCCTCCCTAATCTGGTATTTGTACTGAAGTGAGGAGGATATTTCCTGAGCACAGTGTGACACGCACTGCCTGTTATAAAAGCATCTTGTGAGGTTGTCTCACACATCCCTTAAAATAATCCTCCTCAGAAACATGAGAGCATTCCTTGGAATTCCTGTCAGGGATGTTTTAAGCAACCTGTTACAGGCTCAGCCAGAAAAGGCACTGCTATTGGGGTAGACAGAGGCAATGTGGTGTTTTTGAGAAAGGCTTTATCTGCATTTGGCTGTATCAAACTGGTTTGCCTCAGCCCCAGAACCCCCAAAGTAAAGGCAGCACAACAGCCACAGGATTTAGGCACTTCAGATTCAAGGAACTGCATTTAGCTCAACCTGAATGCATTTTTAGATTAAGGGAAAATAAACAGTTCTTAAATGATAAATGAACACCCACGGATTGGCTGGCACAGGTTTAAGTACACTCACAGAAAATCACTCCTTCTCCCAGTGCAATTTTCTCTTTGTTACTAAGTTCTAAAATGTTAATGGCTTTCAACTTGCAAAAACACAAATGCTCTGAAACTTTGTCCTGTTACTTGTAAAGTGCATTGCATAGAGAAATACTTGGTAATTACGGGGAATGTGCATTTAAAAGCTTAAGGATACAGCTTCTAACTGAGTCACTTAGTTTTTATGATTGCTTTTACCTTTACAAGCAGCTGAAGGCATCCTCTGAAGTCTTAAACTTGTCCTAATCAAATGTTTCAGTCAGTGTATTTTCATGAGACCTGGCAAATTTATTCCATTATGCTGCTATTAATGGTGGATATTTATGCATTAGAATGCAAAGAAGCGACTCCTACAACTAACATTTCACTAAGGAAAGTTTTGTAATTACAGCAAGAGATTGGGAATTGGAATTCCTGGGTTTCTGCTGAGCTGTGGGACAGACATAATGTGCTATTCCTTTATCCACTGGAGGCACAGTAATGTTTGTAAGGAATTATTGTGAACATATTTGATAAAAGGGTGACTTTCTTTGGCATTTAATCCCTTCATCTGCATGCTCACTCCAGGGCATGTTACTGCTGCTAAGGTTCTTAAGAGATCCTCAGAGCAGTTTTATTGGTGTTTATAGGTGGTTAATGAGTTAATCCCTTTCTCTCTGACTGGGGTCACAAAGCTGAAAAGCTGAATTTCAAGGAACAACGCTGGATAAGAGGTACAACAGAGAAGTTTATGAGGAAATCAAAGAGAAACTGACTTGTTTCTAAAGGTGTTTTTAAATAAGCCCTTTTCATTTGGGGATAGGATTAATTTTTTTCTGGACCATCCAATTTTTCAGAAAGAAAATTAAACCACTCCTGCTCCAAGACCCAAAGACTGAAAGCTTCTCAATTTCTAATACAATCTTAGAGATTTGTTTGTTCAATAAAAAAGAAGAACATCTGACCTTCATGCTGCTGGATCCTTCTCTCCCAGCACATGATGAGCAGGCAGGGCAGTGGGATCCCCTGGAGAACAGCAGGCAGCAGAGGGGTCAGAGGGACACAGCTCCAGGTGTTTCAGAGATCCCAAGGGAAGCTTAGAGGAGACATCCAGGTTCCTGTCCCATACCTGCAGAGAGCCAGGTAGCTCCAGCCAGGGATTGTTCTAATCTCAGCCTCTGGTTCTTCCTCTATTTCTAATAAACTTGTCCCCAAGGACACAGATAGGAACAATTCCCTGGAGAATCCAGTGTCTTTTAGCCTTGCTTGTTTCTCCTGGGAGAACTTCATCACCAGTGGTGCCACACCAGGATGGTGCTGGACCAGTAGAGACTTGGAGGGCCACTGTTGATGTCCAGGGTCTTCCTTTGCCCTGGGGACCAAATACTCAGGAAAATTCAAGATATGGGAACAAAACTGAGCCATGTCAAAGCCTCTCATAAAAAAAAGGGAAGAAATCCCATGCCAGGACAGCCTCTGTCCTAGGACAGCTCTCCAGTGGTGCCCTGTCTGCCCCATGCCAGGTGGGCATCCCAACCTTTGGCTTTTGCATGTGACAGTGTAGCCTAGAGTTCAAGGATCTACTGGGTTGAAATTTCCCATGGAAACAGCTCTATCTGGCTGAAATGTTCAACAAAAGACTTTGTAGAGAAATATATTTTATTAAAAGGAGTGTCTTGAGTTTCGTAACTGCCCTGACTTTGGTGGAAGAAGTCTCCTCTCTGAGCTGATGGTGATTTATCTGCTCTATTAAGTCCAGTGACAAAGCCCTGGTGCTTTCAATGGGACCAGAAATTAGACTGTCTGTGAAAAGGCAGGAATGGAGGTTTCACCTCAGTTGCTCTGATTTAAATGCAGAGAAGCTCTTGTGGCTCCTTTTGTGTTATCTCAGCTCTAAAGGAACAGAATGGGGAGCAGAGCTGTGCCATAATTGCCTAGGCTGAAACCAGCAAGTAGTTCAAGCAAAAACATTTTATCATGGAATTCCCAAGAATATTTGGGAAACTACTGATTAATTTCTCAAAAGTTACTTAATTTCTTTTCATTTAATTCTAACAAAACCAACAAATAATAATAATAATAATAATAATAATAATAATAATAACCCCACCACCTGCCACGCCCCCTCAACCCCCAAAAAACAATACAACCAAACAAAATCCTTTGCCACTTCTCACATTAAGAATATACTTACCTGGACATCTTTTTTTCCTCACATTTCCCTCAAGGTACAATTCACCCAACAATAAATACCTACGTTTTATCCCCTGTATTTAACAAATAAAATTTTATGGTAATTTCACAATCAACAATGCCTCGTGTTAGGAATTCCATTATTAAATCTGATTGAATATGATTAAATATGGCTCTTCCTTTTAAAATGGGTTGCATGATGGATTTAAATGAACTCATTAGTGGCTAATGCAGCAAAGCACTTTCTAAATGCTAATGTTTGGCTGCCTTTGGCTCGTTAATTAATTTGAAGATTGTGTAATTATGGGAGCTTTCGATTAGCATACGTCTCTTCTTTTTATTCCCAAACTACAGTTGTTTGTGTGTAACTATTGGAAATTCAATTATATTTATAATAAAAATAGGACATCAAACTGCCCAAACAAGCACACTCTGCAGGGGACAGCATCTTTTCCTTTAAAGTGTCCTTTATTACTGTTATTTTCGAAAAGAGCATGGGCTCAGCAGCTTCCTCTCAGCACAGAGAAGGGAGAGCAAAGTACACAGCACTGCCAGATAATTACACACCCCTGAAGGGCTGTGCAGGATGTGTGAGGGCTGAACATGGCTTGGGAAGAAGCAGGAGCAGAGCCTGGCTTGTTTCCTCACTCTCTTCCCTCCCCCTCTTTCTTTTTTCAAATTTATTTATTTTGTACTTTGCTTTTAAAGGCCAACAACCCCAAAAAGAGGCAGTAGGGCCCAAACAGCCCAGCCAGAGGAAAGGAGCTGGTCTGTGTGTGCCAGGACTGGCACAGCCCTGGGCTCCTGGTGGGTGTGCAGAGCCACAGATTCCAAGGATTCTGCACCAGCTGGAAAAGCAACACCTGTTAAACTCTGCTGGTATTTTGGGCAGTGAATGCACTGGCAGCTCCACTTTAAATAACACCACAAATGGACAGAAGGCAGAAATAGCATAAAGAAAGAGCATAAAGCCTCTTAGGCAGATATTGGGCACAAGGATGGGGCTATAAATGTAACAGAAACAGAACTGAGCCTAGTGTTGCAGTCAAGGCTTGTGTCTGTAACAGAGACATGGGTTAAAAGAGCTGAGGACTCATGAATGATGCTACAGAGATAGCCCATGTCCAGGACTCCTGGAGCTGTGAGGCATCTGGGTGGCAGAAGAAAAAAAGAGTTGAGCATCCTGGAGACATTCTGAATGACAATGACTGAAAAATGAAACCAACTCCCTCAAGCATTTCTCCCATGCTTTTCAAAGGCACATCTGATTTTTCCAACAAGTCCCATGGTTGTCTTCCCAGCACACACTGAATTCACATCAGTCCTTATCGTAACAGGAAACTTGTTTGTCATCAATAGATTTTGTTTCACTAAGTACGGGGTTCTCTGCTGTAGTTATCCAGGGCCACACACAGCTGGATGGAGGGGTATCACAAGTGTAAAAGCCAGGAAAACAAACCTTGGGATTCATTAGTATGCACAACACTGCCTGAAAGGAGCCTTTCTCTGCCAGCAGCTGCAAGAGCAGCAAGGCATTAACATATGGAATAATTAAACCAAATAAGTAACTACTGCATTTTCTAGTGAAACAGAACAACTTCATTTTCTCAGTCAACTTGCATCTCAAAAACATCCAATGTGCATCACTTAGATAAATCACCTGAGGACTGTGGTTTTTAAATTGCTATTACCCATGAATGCTCAACCTGTGCACTTCTATATGGATAAATATGATTAAAAACTGAACAACTAGGCATGATTTAATAGGTAGCATCAAAACCTCAACACCTCTCCCTTCAAGGGAAAAAAAAGCAAGGAATGACTGACTATGAAGGAAGACCTGTATGCTGGGCTGAACCACTGCTGCTTCCAAACCAGAACCCCTGCTCCATTCAGCTGCCAGAGACCTGTGGGATGGGTGTCAGTGATGACCTGCACTGAAATGTCACCTCCTCAGGCAGCTGGGAAGGTGAATCACTGACTCTGCTGCTGACTGAAACCAGCAGAAGATGCAGGAACAGAAACAGGCCAGGGAAGAATAGTGCTGGTGAAGGGTGCAGGGACAGGCAACTAGCAGGAAAATCAACAGAGCCTTTGCCAGTCTCTGGAGGGGAAGGCAGGGAGTGAGGAGGAAGGAACCAGGCTCCCTGACAGCTCCTGCCACCTGCAAAGTCTCTTGGGCTGATGAAAAATAAATGAAACAAAACCTAAACATGCACTTCAACCATGGCATTGGCACTAGGCAAAGGTGTAGCACAGTTTAACAGGACAGCACCAAAAATGACAGAAAAGCAGTGGATTTTTATGCAAAACTGCAACCCCTGTCTGAGGTTACACCAAATGTAATCAATGTTTAAAACCAAAGTCACAGAGATGGGGGTTGATTTTTTTTGTACTGAATTTCCCAGAGGTTTGGCTGCTGAATTTCAGTCAACCACCCTAGAAATATCTGTAATTCCAAGAGGGAAAAAGCCTTCCACCCTCCTGGGATATGACATTTATGGGTGAGAAAGGCAAAACATAGCAGTGCTCATATACCCCTCCCTGTTGCTGTTGGGAGACTGCTCTGCTGTTAATGACATTAAATCCTGCACTGATGCTGATGGCCACAGACTGTGCCTCAGGGAGCCAGGACAGGGAAGAGCCAGCACTCCTGCAGGACAAACTGATGCAAGGAAACAACAGGAAGGTCTGGAAATGCCCAACAGCCAGCTCCAACATCCAACTGTGCCTGTGGAAGTTTCCTTGTTGTTCTGCAAAGCTGACAGCCTGGTACTCTTCCTGAAATCCTAACCTTTCCCTGCATCCTCCATACACCCACACAGACACCTGCACCTGCTGTAATTCCCTTTGGAAGAGCACTCCATCCACCCTTCAGCTGCAAGGATCATGGTCCCAATGCATCAGCTCTTTTATCTGCCTTTTAATCTCCTTTTTTTCCACCCTTGAGGCGTGCTCCATCTTCCCTTCTGCAGACAGGGAGAGCCTGTACACCATCATTTACTCAGCGGACGATGAATCTGACAGTCTAATCTTAACTTCTTAACAGCTGTGTTTATTTACTTAAGTAGTAAATTGTTTCCTCTAAAGCACAGAGGGGTTGGTTTGAACAGACACACATCCCTGCAGTTGGGGGAGGTTTGGAGCTTGCACATGCTTTCTCTCGAAACTACACATTTTTCTATCACTGAAGTATCTGAATTACAGGCAATCTTGGGATGTGAGCTTTGTTTTAATGACTCCTCTGGCTGCTGCTTTGTATTGAGGGGAAGGCAGGCTGGAAGTGCAGCAAATTGGCTAGCAGGAAATGGGAAATAATAACACCACTTATGCTCTGAATCTGCCTGACTACACTTGCTCCCATTCCAAGACACTTCTGTGTTACCCATTTGCAGCTCAGTTCAGATTACACAAGCAATTGCAGCAGCACGTTGCCCTTTGCCTGTCTCCAGGCTTACCCACACGGGATAGCTCTGTACCAGCAGCATCACTCGAGGTCAGAAGAGCCACCAGGGTACTTTAATGAGTCACTCACCCACACCCTGACACTTAAAGTCCAGCCCTATTAGTCCAGTCAAGCTGGTCTTTGTGTTTCTGGAAACAGCCCTCAATACCTGGTGGGTCCTGCTGGGACAGCAGCAGCTCCTGAGCTCTGCTGGATGCTCCTGCTCACAACAGACTGTGCCTGCTTAGGAACCTGTACAAAGCACTTACAACTCCTGCTCTAACACTGGGAGAAGGAAACAAACCCCAAATCTCACAGCTTACTGTGAATCAAGCACTGCTGCAGCTATCCCAGCTGGAATTGCAAGTTTTGGAAAAGAGAGGAGAGGCAGAAATCTAATGGGAAAATAGCACATCCTTCCTGCTCAGCAGCAGTGGTAACTCCTTAATGTTAATGAAGACGTACCATGAGATGTGATCCCGTGCTAATAAAATCTCCTCTTCTGGCATCCACTTCTCCTTGGGGATATGGAAGCAGCTGAAAATACAGCACACACCTTCCCTCTCTACCACCACTGGGGCTGCTGGATCCTTAAAACTGCGCTCTCAAAGGGGGCTGTAAAAGGAGATGCATTTTCTGCACACTCCCCACGGCAGCAGCAGTCTCAGTTGAGCAATGGCCTCTACTTAGTCTGCAGGTGTTTGGGGTTTTCCAGTTCTAAAACATGGTGTGTGTTTAAAGCTTTTTACTCACAATAGATCTGGATGTCATTGAATCCTTATGACTTTAGCCTATTAAAAAGAAATCCTTCTCAAGACAGTGGTCAGAAACCAGGAATATGTGGGTCTCCATAAAACAGAAGCAGCCTTGACTGAAATACATTTTTACCATATTAAAAAGCATTTACTGCCTGAAAGCATGTTTAATATAGAGCAGTTAAAATTTTTTCTCTCTTCTTTGTCACTATTACCGAAGTCTTAATGTATCATTGGAACATTTCCTGGATTCACTTTTCTGTTTTGTGTCAGTGCAGGCCCTGCTTCCCAGGGGCCCTTCTCCACTCTCACTGTTTCTGGAACATTTCTGTCACAGTGTTGGTTTGGGAGCAGGGTCCCAGGCGGAAGTCATGGGCAGGTACAACCTCAGTCTGGTACTCTGTCCTATTTTGGGGAAAATTTTGAGTTTAATTCCTAGCTTTACCACATTCCTACTGGGCAGCCTTGGACAAAAACCTGTCACTAGCTGAAAACCACAAAGGGGGAACAATACAAAGGTTGCAGAAGGGAAAAAAGGTGTTTATGTAAAACTTCCAAAAACCAGGGGGGTCACTGCTGTGACATCAGCCAAGCAAAAAATATAAATTCCTATAAATTACTGAGCTACTTCTCAGAGTTATTATAGCAGGACTGCAAAACCAGAAATCTTGTTTTCAGCTTCTCCCTTTGTTTCAGAGACTGTATTTCTTATAAACAAGATTCTTATTTCAGTATTCATTAGATTGTCTGTCAAGGAGAGCAGCTGGTGTTGATGAATTGATTAAGACACTCTGAGGATGGCTCAGCTTAAAGAAGAAAAGACACAACAGATTTCAAAGACATAGAAGGCTGCTCTGAACAATAAACAGTTTTCTTACCCCCCCATATTCAGGGTGGACAAAATGTTATGTTTTTAATTGCACAGAAGATTCAGGTTAGAGAGGAAAGTGTTTTACCATTAAGGTTATTGCAGTATTTCAACAGGAAGGCCTTGGAGAGCAGCCTGGCAGGACCAGGCACGTGCAGCTCCCTGCCTGCCAAGGGTCCTTCCACACCTACAACCTCAGACATTGCTCCTCACCTTCCTCATCACTTGGTGACTCCCATTATTTTCAAACAGAAACTCCAAAAGCAAAAGTATTTCCCTTTATTCTGCTCATTTACGAGTCCTCCTAGAGAAAGTGGAATAACATGGCTGAAGAGCTGGACAGAACTCTTGGAATTCCTATATCCATGTAAAAAGTGATCCAGCTGCAAATGCAAAGAAAGTCAGTGTGCTGATTTCAAACTAACAGAGTACTATGGGCACAGGTTTCTCATCCTTATTGTTTCTTATTGTCCAATTCAGAGGCACAATTTACCTGCAACTAGAAAAGCATTTGATGGAAACACTGTGTCGATTTATCCACCCAGCCAAGCAAACAGTAATAAGCCAGGAGATAAATAAATAAATGGGTCAACAAGTATTTTGCTCTTGAATACCCAAAGTAAGAAATCATATACCTAAACCCCCAAACTGAAGATCAATCACTGTCCAGACAGCAGCACCAAACTACATCTCTATACAGCTGACATTTCCAAGAATTATTGGAAAATTTCCTGCTTGAACAACACACAGAGCAAAGTTACAATTTGTTCCCTATGAAAACAATATTGAATGATTTTCCCATAGAATTAGCTGTAGGAACTGGATAGAAATAAATAGAATAAAATAATAGAATATTTAATTCAGCACACACAGCAAGTTTTACCAATCTGAGCATGAGATGGTAAACAACAGAATTGCAACTACACAAACTCCTACTTCTGTGTCTTGGGAATTGGCTCCTGGCTTCAAATTACTCACTGCTAGAAAGCAGTGTGTTCCCATCCACCTAATCAGCACCTGACTTTTCTGCAGTGTTAAAGCAAACTGAAGACAGATGGGCTGTAGCAGTAGAAAGGGAAAGAACTGCAAAACTTTCAAGTAACTATTTAGCAAGTAAACTAAGTGCAATACTTCACTATTGTCCTGCGGTGGGAATTTGCTACTTTAAAAACTAATCACTTATGAGAAATTAAGGGATACATGCCAAAATTACTGTGGCTGCCAAGTAATATGAATACATGGTTATTGTGTCATAAAAAAGGGTCTTTTTCCATATTTATAAATCTGAGAACCCCAGTGCAGCCCAAGTGCAACAGCCAGCAGACACTGTGCTCCAAGTGGCTTCTGGAACTGCAAATGATGCAGCAGCACAACTCCCTGAGCAAGGAAGAGGCTGTGGGGACCCAGTGCAGCTTTGGAGAGCCCCAGCCATGGCCACAGGACTTAACCCCCACCTGTGCCCTCTGCCTGGCATTTATTAGAGGCAGGCCCCACACCTTCAGATATTCTTGTCAGCAGAAAACATTTGAAGCAAGGAAAAAGGTACAAAATAAAGTAAATAGAGCCTGCAGATTTCATGGTTTCCACCAAGGCTGAGACAACATGCAAGGAGCAAAAGGTGCCTTAGGCTTGTGGTATGAGCTCTTCAGCACAGTGGCACAGGAAACTTGATCTTTAATGGATAGATTTTTGATATGTCAGAATAAAAAGTCCTTCATCCACCAACATCTCTTTTCAGTAGTGCTGCCCTAGGTCTGCTTGCACTGAAGTAATTGGGAATCTCCCGACAGCATCACTGTGAGCTGGGCCCTTTGAGTCTCTAATTGGGAAGGCAGAACACTCAGTCCGAGCTGCCACCAGTCCAGTGAAGTCTTGAAAATGTTCAAGAACGTGTAACTGAGAAAGCTCAAAATACAGCATTCTAAATGTTAAAATCAGGGCACTCAGCATCTAGAACAAGTCAGAAACACTCTGTGGAAAAAAAGAAAATAGTCTGCTGAAAGTACTCTACCTCTGTCGAGATGTCTTGACATTTTTTTGAAGCCAAAATCTTGACTTGGCAACTGAAGAATTAATCTGGAAGCAGAACCTTTTCACATGACATCTGTTAAGAAAACCTGTCTTTATTAATCCTTCAACCAAGCTTTTATGGCACCAATTTTCAGTTAGCCAGATAACCACAAAAGCCCCTGCACTGCAGAACTCCTGGGTCAGCTTTCCTTAAGGACAAAATACTAACTGGGGCATCATCATTCTCTACAGAATCATCAATAAATTCCTCCCAAATTATTATTCCATTTCAGCTGCCCTGTGCTGACATCAGCAAACCAAAGATACTGCTTCAACTTCCATTAAATCATTTCCCTGTGAGGTAGGGAACATGGACTTTATGAATACCTGAGACCACAAGCTCCTACAGAGTTGTAAGAGTCAGGCTCTAACTAAAGTCCAAAGGGAAGATTTGGGAAGCAGTGGAATAAGGCACCTACCTGGAATGCTGTCTCCTCTTCACAGGATGGATCTCGCCATCACTACCACGTGAGAGCAACCTGTACATAACACAACACTGCTCTGTGGCTCCTGCATCTGCTCTAATGAAATATCAGCTCACAGTCTGTCTCATGAAACTGCCCCAACATTGCTGCCCCAAAATCCAGATGATGCAGAAATCCTGCAAGGCACTCGGACTCCAAGTGAAGGGAAGGCAGGACTGGTTTTACACTTGTAAAACAGAGTCCCTCCTCTGTTTTCAATTCATTACAGGCACTTTTCAACAGCAAGTTTCAAAATATTAGAATCAATTTTGATAGCATTTCTGAGAAAGCTATTACTTTTGGATATAGAGCAAATCAGCAATCTACAAGAAAAAGCAACAATTTCACCATAAACTGGTGACACATTGAAAAGAAACATTGACACATTGAAAATAAGCTGTCCAGGTTCCCTCACTTGGATTATGACATGACCCACAATTCCAAAGGAATTAAATCCTTGTATGAATGATGGATGTATCCTATTTCACATGTGAATCTGAACGACTTCACACATCTGAAACACAGTAACACAAACAACGTTGCTCTGCTCAGCCAAATGAGTCGCTTTGTAACACCCGAACTCCCCCAAGGTGAGATTCCATCAGGAAGGAAGAGGAGGAGCTGCTCCCACGCCTCCAGAATCTTCCACACAGCTGGGCTGCAGCTGCAAGCACCACTGGACTCTGCTTCTCTTCCACAGGTGTAGGGGTGAGGGGAAGATGAAGCATGTAAAACACAAAATAAATCTTTCCCCTAAATGGAACAGCAGGACATGGTGGCAGGGGATAGTGTCACCACCACAGGATCTGCTGAGTGCTCACAAAGATCCTGCAGATCCACTGCAACACAAAGCTCCACACACTGCATTAGCTCCTGCTGCTGTTTGCACCTTGTCTTATGTGAAAATGTGCCAAACCAAGTATTAAAAATAGTGTTTCAGTCTGTCACTTCCCCAGCCTAATGAGCTGCAAATCTTCCAACCCAAGTGCCTAAAATTATTGGTATATAACATTCAGCCAAGGTAATATCAAAATATATTTTATTCTGGACCTCTTTCAGATCTGATTCAAATTACAGTTGTCAAAGCAATACAATGCAAAGGGAAACTGCAACAGAAAATGTGCCTAGAAGGGATATAAGGGCCCTGGGGACAAATCATTGTGATGTAGAACCAAAATACATCATAAAGTGTAATTAACATGGTCCAGGACAGTATAGAACATCTATATCAGTCTTCTTTAGACAATAATCATGAAAACTGAACAATAAAAGTCCTTTAAACAAGTACAAAAAACTGTCATGGGCTGGTTTACACTTTTACAACAGTTGTAGTTTAACTGGGTAACTGAAGAAATGATGCAGACATTTTAATCCAGTGCTATAGGTAGGCTCACAGAATTAGACCCAAAGGATTTGTAACTCCAAATGAAACCATTACAACTACAATGTCAATGTCAGGAGAGAGAGAAAATTACTTCTGTATTCTAGAATTACTGTTCTGCACACTGCAGTCTGTTGAGGACAAGATTGCAAAGTACACTGGACTAGCAACAACATGCAGACTGTTTTCTTGTATTTACCCACAAATGTCAAAAAACGTTATGAAGTAAAAATGAATGATTATTTAAAAATAAAAAAAACCCAACAAAACAAAACAAAAACATGCCTCAAGTTATTGTCAAGCTTCAAACTTAAAGGCAGAGAAAGCGAATTATGTACTCAAAACTACTGATCTGAAGCACTATTAACACTAAATCTGCAATCCACTCGAAATGGCAGATTTGCCTGGTTCGTCTGCCTCCCACCAGACTGACAGTGAAGACAGTCACACTTTCACAGCTCGTGGTATTTCAGAGCTTTCTCTAGAGGGAGAAGTGAGGACTGCTCCATGTCTCTCTCCCTACAGAAAATGTCAGGGATCTTGATGGAGATTTACTGCTGTCTCCTGAAGCCGCATTTGCTGCTAACATGCCACAATGTTGCTTCTGCTTTCTTCAGGCGTCTGGAGAGGGTGGAAGTGATCCCACCCCAGCGGGGAATGGCTCTACAGGGCTTTGGGAAGGGAGGAGCTATCCTGCTCATCAGCCAAAAAGGAACTGGGCTAAATCCAGCAGGCCCTGCTCTGGCAAAACCCCACGGGCACCAGGGAACCCTCAGCTCCAGGGGGATCAGGCTGATTTTATCCACACTGGGCTCCGGCAGGGCCCCGCACCGCCAGCGCTCGCCCGGCAAGGGGGAAGTGACAGACAGCGGGATTCCTGGTGAAGTAAAGACTGGAAAAATCGGGTCCCAAGGCTCCCCTCTTTGCTGAGCAGACAACCTTGTATTCACAGGCTGAACCCCCCAGTTTGCAGTGGCAATGAAGCTCCTTTAATGAATTAAAAGTGTCAGCTGCTGAGGTCACTCTGCTGGCAAACCGGCAGGGCCGCCCTGTGCCACCCACTGCTCTCCCTAAACACAAAGGGCATTCCCCATCAGACGCCCCAGCATGAGGTAAGCAGTGTAAGGGAAAAGGAGTGCTTTTTAAAATGAAAATCAATTAAAATTGGTAGAAATCTTTGGCCTTTCTCTCAAGATGCATTAAAGTGTCACGAAATCAAGAAACATGCTTCGAAATGCCATGTCGTTCTGACTCTGGTAACTACTACCTCCCCTCCACCCAACCCAGAAAAAGAGGCACTTTTAGTGTTTCATATAAGATTTCCAATCATCTAGTAGACATGCTAAATAACCCTGCACAATGGTAGTCCCAGAATAAACTCAGTTTATCAACATTACAAAGAGTCTAAAAAAGCTTTTATGAAGACCTAGATATTTGCTTAACTACACTAAAAAGTCCACTGGTTGGGAATCTTTACATCAATTTAAAAATGCAGAAAAAGGTGAAGTAAAAATAGAAAAAGACGAACTCTACAGAAACCTGGATCTGGTCATGCAAAAATGACAAACGGGATTCTGAGATGGATGCACAGAAAGACAGCAAACTCAAGAGCAGTTCATTTCTTATCCCATCATTAATTCTGAGCCCAGCTTTTCCCCTTCCTTTTATCCTCTGTTTGGATTTTTGCCTGTAATCGTGTTGAACTGATAAAAATAGGAATGACTCCATCTGTAAGACTGAGCATGCACGTACACGCTACACAAAGTCAGGGCCTTGCTGCCATTTGGCTTCCCCTTTGAAAGGAGCAATTTGGACAGTCTACCCCACCCTGGAACTCGAGGCCTTTGTGCTATAAAAACCAGCAATTAACGTCACGGTTCTGTGGTGCTTTTGTCTGGTTTCTGCTTGACAGCGTGGCAGAGCCCGGCGTGAGGCGGCTCCGGGCGCGGGAGCAGGAGCAGCACTGTGGCATGCGAGGCAGGACAGCTGGACAGCTACGGCCGGAGCTCGGCTCGGGGACACTGGCCGGGGACACTGGCCTGGGACACTGGCCTGGGGACACTGGCCTGGCCCCACGGCAGCGGGACACCTCGGCTCGGGGCCGCTGGCCTGGCCCATGGCAGCGGGCACTGCTGGCCCTGGCCCGGGCCGGGGCTCTGCCCGCAGCGCTCGAGCCAACGGAGCCGACGTTCCTGCAGGCCCACACCTGACAGCCCTGGCCTGGACACGCTGGAGCTCTGGTGTTCTCTATTTCTGAGTGTGTGATGCTATGCTGAAGCAACTAGAATTGCAACCAAAACAGCTGATGATTGAGAAAGAGGAAAATGGCAATAGCCTAAAACGTGGCTGTGTGATTTTGCAGCTATGTCACAGAATTCCACCACAGTTCGGTTTAGATTGGCTGAAAGAATCATCCAATAACTTTTATGAAAATGAATAAACTGTCCATATTAAAATACAAAAGTACTATCAAGAATCACTTCTGACTTTCAGATTTAAATTCAGTGCAATTGACAAATGCATTGCTAAATGAAAAATGCAGCTTAAACATACTCAAAACATTTGTGTCTATTCCTGGGAGCACAGTTTAAAATTATTGCACAGAATTTTTTTTTATTTTTATTTTTTTTCATTAAATGACAGAGGTCAGCCACAGTCATGGACCTCCAGCAATAAAAGCAATATTTCAAGTGCCAGACACTCAATATATTAGGTTTCCTACATATTGTAACTCACAGGGTAATTGCTCTAAACATTTGCAATATGTTCCAAAACCCTAAAAATAGCTGGCACAGAACCACCACAGATAACTGTCTTTATGGATATGATTTGGTGTTGGTTTTAAACGCTGTGTATGATAGCAGTATAATCCTGGGGTGTATACAAACCATGTATTATTGTTGACTTGTCTTAACCACTGGCAAATTGCTGCCCTACCTTAGCCAAACTCAGACTTGCTTCAAGTCATATTTATTTCATGGAAATAGCAGAAATCGATGCCTAAAGAACAATGGTTAAAATGTCAAAGCTGCATTATCTCAATTAAATGAATTTATACTTAACTTGGAGGGGGGGAAAAAAAACCCCAAACGAATAAAAAAATAGGTTAGAGACTAACAATCATAAGTCACAAAATTAATTGTGATTGAAATAGTGTTATAAAACCGATAACTTTGCAAAGCTCTGTAATATAAACCATTCCTTAAGTAAAATGTCTGTGACATAAATTTGACAACCTCTCTTTTTATAAATTTACACTCTTGGAATCTTATGCAAGACATGATGCAACCTTTTCAACTACACATACGCATAAACACAACCTCATGCTATCATTTACAAATAAAATCACTATTAGTATAATTTTAATCACATGAGCAGAAAAAGGTTTGCCATATACATCTGTCATTGTAAGAAAAATACTTGATATTGTAAACAGAGTAAAAGACACTATATAGTAGTGATTATTAAAAAAATAGCAGCTTACATCTACCCTATATTTGGAAAAAAATGTAGTCACAAGATACAATAAACTGCAGGACTGGAGCAGCAGGGGAATTAGTGCAAGTATTCATCTTTTAAATAAGCTGAATCACTGCTATTAAAATAAACTTGAAGCAAGTCCTCTGTTTAAGATCTTTTTTTTTAAAATCTAAGGTAGTAAACATTTTGCCTCTTAATGGCAGTGTTATCAAATATATGCCAAAGATTTTATTTTAATAAAGAAAAATTACATGAAATACTTTTAATACTGGAGTTTGGTTACAATTATACATCTAAGCTCCTACAAATAATGATGGGCAACTCTCAAAGAAGCTGTGGCATGAACCCTTGTCCAGAAAGATCTTAACCTCTTAAACAAAATCCCCCAGCTATACTTTGCTCCTTTTCACAATAGTGCACAATTTAACCATATTTTAGCTATGGTCTTAAAGTAACAGAAGATGCATTTTTCCTCTTTATTTTCTTCTCCTTTTTTTTTTGCATCCCTGTTTGTTTACTTTTTCCTGTGTTTTTGTGCCCTTCTGTTCTTAAGTTTGGCAGAATTATGTCCCAAATAAGAAATTACTGCATTTCAGCCATGTCACCAGAAAATCAAACATAGCATTATACCCATTTCCATCCTGCTTTGTAGATGAGAAGGACGTGGAATATCACGCTGCAAAGAAGGATTTTTTTTTTTTTTTTCTTCTCTCTCCCTAATCCCTTTTCCACCCTCCCTCTGTTCACAAAATTGTGCTCTGGGAGCCACAAAATGTACCAAACATTATCAGGTTCAAACTACCTCTTCAAAGAATGCATCAAAACATGTTTCAAAGAAACGCCTTTTTTTTTTTTTTTTTCCCAAGGTGAAAAAATATAAACAAGAAACTAAATCACTCCCTTACTTCATGCATCCGTAAACTTAACCAAAACAAAACAGAAAACCCAATGTTTAAAAGCAAAGGAAAAAAAAAAAAAACTACTGCTGCAGATTTCTGTAAGTCCATTTTCTCTGTACACACAAACTGCTCAACTACTGAGAAGGAAAACAAAAATGCCCCACAAATCCACGTGAGAATGGACTTCATGGGGGAAGGGGTAATGAAGGCTGCCATTAGTATCTTCTGATTTTGGTATGTATATGGGTCTGCTCTTGTATATGGTATATTTCTCTCTCTCTCTCGCTCTCTTCTGTTTTCCATATCCAAAAACCTTTAAATGTTATTTTGGGGCACAGCAGATTCCAGCACTTGGTGAACAGGATTCACAAGCTGTGACAAAACTCTGTCATCCTCTTCAGGGTGTAATTTTTTTTTTTTTTTTCCTTTCTCCTCTTTTTTTTTTTTTTTTTTTTTCCTCCTTTTTTTTTTTTATATACAGTATATGTATATATTTCTTTTAGATTTGGCTGTAGTGGACTGGCCATGGTTCGATTGGGACTATAGCAGTACATGGGTCAGGGACAGTCATTTTGGCTATGTACACATTCATAGTCGGTCCATGGCTTCCAACTAAGAGCGCTATTTCCGGAGGTCTAGTACACAAACCTGCAAAGAGAGAGACACACATGCAGCAGCTGCACAGCACCACGTGCTTCTACAGCTCTGCCTGAAGGATCAGGAGCAAAAAAAGCATCAAAACCTGCCACGTGGGTTGGGTCAGCTTAACCTTATATCTATTAACAATGATTAAATAATATCAAAATGATCACGTGAGCCCTTTATGAACTAAGGGCACTGCTACCTCCAGAATTACTATCAGAGCAGCAAAATCTTATGTAAGCTGTTTGCCTGTTATTTAGTACAGTGAGGCTGAGAACTGACTCTAATTTCATTTTATACTTCTACAAACTAGATTCAAGTACGTGGACAAGTACTAAAATGGAACAGAAAAACAGTTAACGGTGTACAAAATCCAGTTTTAGTCTTCCCAAAATCTCCACTAAGTAGTGCTGCTGGGTCTGTTAGATCTAGAAATCTATTAGTAAAATACAACTACTCACAAGATAACACCAGCTGCAAGCACATTTAAAATAGAGTGGAGGAGAAGGGCTTTTAAACAAATTAAGCCCAACATTTTTTAAAATATCAGAAACTAAATGAAAACAAATCTATTCCAAGTACAATCTGCCTCTTGGGACAAACTAATTGGAGGACTGGAAAGGTTACACAGCATGTATAAAAAAGGATCATCTGGGGGGAGTGATCATCAATTTCTGCTCAGGATATGCCTTGAGCTTTTGTCCTTTTATGATATTGCCTATACTTACAAGACTAAGATGATAAAAAGGCCAATCAATTAATTCTCTAAAATTTAGGCTTCTTAAAATCCAGAACTTCCTATTTTGTGATTTGAATGCTAACAAAACAACCTTACTTACCAGCAAGGAGCACTCAGGAGGGAATTGCTTTGGCACCTGTGCTAAGATGCCACCTGAGACTCTGCACTGCTGAGCTGCCAGGATGGCTTTTTGCTGACGTTTGTTAAAGGAAGCTACAGCACTTCGAAACACAATTCCCTCATCAGCCTTATTTTACTTTAATTTTGCTTTTCCTTAGGCTTTCCTCTTCTTTTTTTGCAAACCATGGCAAGACAGAGGCAAGCAAAAGCCCCAGGACTGTGCTCCTTACGGAGACCCTGCACATTCCCATCCCACTGCAGTTCTCTGCAGGGCAGTGTCAGAGCAGCCAGGAGGTGATGCTCCAACACCCTGCAGTGAAATGACAGTGGGAGCATTCATGATTAGTTAAACATGATTTTATTCCCTGCTTTTCCTAGGCAAAGTAAGCAGACTGATATTTATGTATAGCTGCTGACATTTTTAGGAACTTTTTAATTACAAGCATTTAGAAATCTGCACTTTGTTTTGCTGTTGAATGCAATGCAGAAGGTATTTCATTCCTGTCATGCATTATAATAATATCACCTACACTGAGCATTTTCCCTCGAAAAGGGCAGAGAAAGAAAAACAAATTTGTTTCCAAACCAGCCACACTGAACACACTGACACAGTAGGCCCCAGAAGGAACAGAAAATGTAAATTGGAGCTATCTCCACCTTCTGAGGTTTTTGGACTGGAATAAAGATATTCTCCTTAAAATACCACAGCACGTTGGTTCCAGTTGAAATCCTACAGCTGAGCTGGCTGTATTCAACCTTCAGCTAGAGAAGGAAATTTTGTCTCTATTGTTGATTAAAAGATTTCCAGAAGATGTTTGTTATTGCAACACCAACCAAGTCAAGCAACTTACTGAACCATCTGAAGCACTTGCTCCAACTTTGTCTCCTGCTGCATTCCAGCAAACCTCAAAAATCCCTCCTGTTCCCCGATAACTGTGAACTAGGGCACCTGTCTAAAAAAGGGACAAGGCAAGTAATTAATACAACAAAATCAAAGTGAACAAGCACAATTTGTACATGTAAAATTTCCCCACTGCTTTAAAAGGCTAAAATTCTCAGAGGAAAGTGGTCCAGAAGAGAATTGTGGACAGTCTCAGCACCTTGTTAAAGAATGTGGTACAGCCATTGCATCTTGAACTCCTGTGTTTGATGGGCAAAACTGGGGATGGTCACAATAAAAGGCTCAATTACTAAAATGAGCCTTTCAGAAATTAATACCCAATTCTCAGTAGCCAGAGATTGCATCATGCCTAACAACAAGGTCTTTAGACTTTCAAACATAACAAGCCCTTTTTTCTGCCAGAAATACAAAACAAGTAATAGTGTCCTTTTTGATAAATTTTCATATAAATACTTTGTCATCATTATCTTCCCTCACTTTGCATTCTCTTGTTTGTCAGTGAAATTCAATGAAACAGCCGATCAGATTAGCATGTCCACACCCAGTTGTCATTTTTCACAGAAGCCCCTGTTTTATCAGGAATTTTAAGTTCAGAGTTAACAAAGAGTATTTTTGGATGAAATATGTTCTTGGAGAAACTCTTTTCAATGTGGGGTTTTGTTGGTGACTTTTTGGTTGGGTCTTTTTGGTTTGTTTGTTTTTTTTGTCTTTTTGGTTTTTCTGCTAAAACAATGTAAAGATAAGTATTACTTCACCATAGGCAAGCATTCAAAGTGAGAAATTAAATGTACAACCATTAAAAGAAATTATCTCAAAACAAAGAGAAAACCAATGTGTTAGGAACGACAAAGCTCTTTGTGGCTGAAGTATGATGGGTAAACAAAAGTTGGAAGATGGAAAAGACCAAAACACAAACTTCAACACAGACAAGAGCAATACCTGTGTATTCCAGATGTGTACACATTTATCAAAGGAGCCACTGGCCAGGTACCTGCCATCAGGACTGAAAGCTACACTGTACACAGGTTCTTGATGTTTTGTCAGAGTATGAATACAAATTCCTCTGTCTACATCCCATAACCTAACAGTAGAATCAAAGGATGCACTGTCAAGGAAAAAAAACCAGATTAATTACATCTCAAAAATATTTTTGTTGCTAATACAAACAGAATATGATAAAGTATCTTACATGCTTCAAAACAATTGGTGAACTTACATTTATAGAAAGTATAATGTAATGCGGTAAAAATAATGTTTAGCAAGCATTTAAAATCAGGAATAAATAGTACCTTGCTAACATAAGATTGGCATTTGGATTATTTGTTCCTGGTCCTGTAGGACTCCATTTGATAGTATAAATTTCTTTGTTGTGTGCTTGTAAATCATGGACACAACTGTCTTGTTTCATACTCCAGATCTATGATAAAAAAGGGAGGAAAACACAAATAAATTAGCACAATACTGTACTAAAATATGTTTCCTCTGTATCATTTGCAGGCTGACTGTCACCTTTTAGGCCACTCAAAGCATTTGCTATGATTGCTAGATTTCTAGAGTAATTATGCCAAGTTTTATTCCAGGATCCTTCATTCTTTGTGCTTCAAGTCCCCAGTGAGGTTAATGAATAATAAGGGTACTGCCTGTAGAAACCAAACTGCCTGAGTGAACTGCAAACCCCTTGAAAAGTGCAGGGATGAGAGCAGATGCTGAAATGAGAAGAGCAATATGTAAATGTTCATGTCTGAGTTGATAAAATATCATGGTCCTATTTTTAAATGAACTTCTTGCTACACAGACTGAGTGAAATAAAGGGATAGTAGAGAAATTTTCTGTTTTCATACAAATCCAGAGACACAAATACCACTATGGCATTTTCCTGGCATATTAGTATTTGCATTGCCAGATTTCAGTGTTCAGTACTTCTCAGAGGTCATTAGAGAACTCCAACTCCTATATGATCGTGCTCAACAAACAAAATGATTTTATTCTATTAAGAGTTTACATGGCTTCTACAGAAGGGATTTGGGAAGGCTTTTATATGGCAGAAATTTTATATGGTAGATAACCACCTGCATGCTATTTTTAATAATATCTGTCTCAGTAATGCTTTTTGTTCACTTTTTGTCGGAAAAAGCTACCAGGAGCATGTTTAAGCCCAGCCGTGTTTAAGATGCAATTGAGGTGCATGTGTAAATAAATGGTGCTTTTCAGAACTGCAGCTTTGCTGAAGAGGAAATTGATTTTCAATGTGCAGACAGAATTGAAATTGTATTTCTAGTTTAATTGATGGGATCAAAATCTAGCTTCTCTTCCCAAAACTAGCATAGATGAAAGAGTCTGTATCAGCTGCCCTAGAGAACATTACGTTGTAGACAGAAACTGACCAAGTAAATAAATCACTAAGCACCTTCCATGTGCTTCCAAACCTGGTATTAATTCCTTCTGCCATTGAAAAGTAAGTGATCCACAAGTGATTAGTGATGTGTAGACTTAGCCTCCAGCACTTGGCTTTTGAGCTAATCCTGAACAAAACAATAGCATTCTTTCCAGCCTGAGCTCCATCTGAAACAGCCACCAAGAACTTAATTGCCTGAATCCCACAAAAGCTGACACATTCCCAGTTGTCACCTCAACTCATGGAGAGGCAGCAGCAACAGCAGCTCAAGCTCCAGACTGGAATTCATCACCCTGGAGTTTCAGCTGTTTAAATATTAAATACCTGGCTTAAGCTGGCTATTTTGACTCCATGCACTGCCAATGGAGAACAACTGATGCTCTCAGGGGTTTCCTCATCACACTTGACTTAAGACACTTAACTTAGGAAAGGATAACTTGCTCTTCAGCAGTGCTAGACAGTGCTGACTGGAGATGTCTAGACATCCAGCTTTAGACTGGAGACTTAATGCTTAAGTGTTTGTATTTAGATAAGGTGATTTCCCTTGCCAGAGCCTGACCATGTGCCAGCAGGAGGGATATGTGGCTACTCATTCAGCCATTCCCTGATTAAATAACTGTGAGCTGGATGGAATTAACTGTCCCAAGGGCTACTAGCAGGACAGTGCTGTCAATGTAAAAATTATATCCTGAAACTCTACCAAGCACAGTGCTAAAGGTCCCAGTGAATGTAAAGCATCTATACCATGGAAGCAGCACAGGCCTGTCAGGTATGAACAACCTCATTTCTGCTGGTGGCAGGTTTGTAAAGATCTCTAGAGTGCCCTGAAGTCACATGTGTAAGTTGCAGTGTCCTCTGCACTCACAAGTTTGCCCCTTGTCCTACAAGAAAGCATGTAGCTGTCAATCATTTGGAGGCCAAGTGTAGGTGTGATTGAAAACTGCAGAATGACTCCTGATGAACTGGAAAAATCCAGGAGTGCACACAGCCTCTGAAGAAACAACATGCCAAAGATTTTAACTAGAAAAAAGGGGAAAGCAGAAGAAAACCAGGAAAGGAGCAAGTCACCCATTCTTTTATGTGCTACCTGACATGCATTCCAACATTTTTCTTTTAACCAAAAGCAACCATCAAGCGTGACAGCTTAATGATTAATGACCTGATTCTGTGAACAGCTAAAAGCACCTAATAAATCATGCTCCAAGTCTCAGGCTGGCAGCCTGTAACAAGTTCTCTGGACCAAAGCTTGGCCCTGATTAACAAGGATTTCTAGGATTGCCTAACCTTGTTATATTAAAAAAGAACAAATATTGGACAACATGGCAAGTACAGGGATACTGCTGGAATGTCCAGGCTAATGGGAGTGCATTCCAGATTCTACAAAGACAAGGGCCAGCCCCAGAACTCCCATTACCTTTAGAGTCATGTCATCAGAGCAGGATGCCAGCAGATTACCAGTTGGATCCCATTTGATTGCATTTACTTCATTCTAAAAGTGAACAATGAGAGTAAGTTGGAGTCTTCCCTTCCATTACAAAATAGCAGCTTACAAAAGATAAAGCTGGACAGTAGTTATGAGCATTTGCATAATTTTCAGGAGTTTAACCCTTAATTTTTATTCATAGCTTTACCTTCAATAACAACTAACAGCTTTTTGCTATCCATTTATCACATTTCCTGTGCATTCTTGCACACCACCTGGTAAAGTCTTGAAGTTACCATGCTGCTTCTTCTAAAGCTCACTCTTACATCCTGACACTGGTAAAATAAGCTGCACATGGGGTGAGAATTGTTCTGATAATCACAGAGATTGTGATTACCATAAGACCTCAACTACAACTACCTATGTGTGCATCTACTGCCTGTAGCCAATTACACAAGTGCTGGGTAGCAGTAAGTCTACTGAGCCCCCAATCTCTCACTAATAAAAATATCACAGAGCAACCCCCTTTTTGCAGTACTTACTGTGTGACCCTGGAAGGTTTTGATGGGCCTATCTTGTCCTAGTTTACAAACGTGAATACACATGTCTGTACTGCAAGAGGCAAATGTGTTGTTACTCTGCCAATCAACATCTAATGCTGGTGCTAAAAGAAAAAGAAAGATATTTAAAGATAGAGCACACATTCTGCAGGAATTTGATACACAAATTTAGCATGCACCACCTTGGAACAAAAGCCAGCAGGAAGCAATCACTAATTTTATAGCAGTTCTGAAGATAAACACTATGAACAGTAAGAAATGCAGCTAAAACAAGTCTTACACAAAATGGAACAAATTTAAGTCACCATAATATGGAACATATTTGAAATCAACGTTATGCAGAAGACAGTGCAGCAGGACATCAAGCTATAGTTAAGTCATCTATAAACAAATCTCAGGAGTCAGCACAAGGAACAGGTTCCCACAACTTCACACATCATCATGCATGAGCTCATCTCCACCAGCAGCTCCTGCTCGTGCTCAGGGATGGGTGAGGATTTATTTCCTTTCTTAATCCAGCATTGTAAGGTGTGGTAACTTGAAGCTTAATCATGGGCAACACGTTCCATTTGATCAAGCCAACTATTTATGGCAGATAGCACAGAGAGAACTGCTTGGAGTAAATGCTGAGTTGATGTTTCTGACTGCTGTCGTGGCACTGGAAATGTGGTGCGAGCGGAATAAGGAGAGGGAACGAGACACACTCCTTAAAGGCCCTTCAATGACACGTCTGCCATCCTCTCCATTCTGTTTTCCAGCTGATTCTGGCAGGATTGCTCAGCATGCAGCCCACAAAGCAATTTGTCTGACCTCCTGCACTCCCACCCCAGCTGGCCAGTGAACAGCTTTCAGCTGGTTTGTGGCTGAACAATCTGGGGACAGGGGAACAATGGGATACAGGGTGGGATCTCTGCAGCAGGAGGATGACAAATGCAATCCTTAGGTGATAAACACTAATCCCTTGTGGCCCAACCACATGATTTGTCTGCCACCATACTACAGAAAGTCAGGAATACTTGGATTATTTATCTCTTATGACTTTGTTGGAACTGCAATAAAACTGTGAGTTATAAAATCAGAACAAATCCATCTTTGTTTACATTCTCAATATTCCAATATGGGACTCAGTAACTAAAGACTACCTGTAAGATTTTAAAATTATCCAAATAAGCACCACAAACATCAGATTTTAAAATTTATTTTAAAAAATAACACCTTTTTTTGTCTTTTCAAATGACAAATCTGAATGATGAAATCAAGACTTACCCGAATGAAAAGGAAACTGCTGCTTGGCTTCGCCAGTGTGGGCATCCCAAATAATTGTGGTCTGTGTTAAACAGATAAATAAACAATAAACAAACTTGTACAAATTGCTAATTTCCCCACAACTACCACCACTCACAAGTACAAGAATACCTACCCTGCTCACCATCACCCAAACCTGCTCTTGATTATACATTTCTAGAGTTTGATCCAGTACTAAAAGAAATAGTAGCAGATGTACAGAAAACAGTAGAAAAATTTAAGATTGCATTAGAAAGACGTTTAGCCACAACATTTTGGGGTCTAGAGGGAAGAAGGAATTTGTGGGCTTTTGAACAGCTTTATCCCCTTAGTCCTATTTATATCCTTGCAATTCATTCCACACACCTATTTTAATTTCAAATACTTGTATATTCAAATTGTAGTATCAGCTACTCACTTGTTCCTAAGGAGATGTTATTAACAATTAGTCACATACTGAAAAATTTAGGGATGTAATTTCGTTCTATGTTTTTCTCTGCCAACACTTTCATAACCTTCTGGTTAAAGAAATCTTACGTGACAAATTTAGTATCTTATCATCAGTATATTATATGCCAGTATCCCTGACCTACCTCAATGATCAATGAAAATTTTAACAACAAATTCAATGGAAGCATGAACTGACCACACAAAATAATTATGGAAAAGGAGCCTAAGGTTGGGTCATTCGCTCTGCTAAAGCAGAATATTTTTCAAAGCATAATCTCAGTTTGTCTAAGAAGTTTTATTGACTGAAATAAGGTTTCTATTTCTTCCTTAATTATTTCCCTGCAAATGAAAGCTGTACCTCCACAAATATTTAAAAACTGGCATAACCATCACAGATGCCAAAAGAGTAAACACATCCTTTCCATGCTTTGAGACATTAAATTTTCCTTCCTTTGTGCCAGCACAAGCATTTATAAAGCTGGCTAATAAAGCAAACCAAGTAAATGCATGCAGGGAAAAAAAATAAATAAAGGAGAAAGTTTACTACTTTACAGTGACACTGTCAGTTTTAAGTGGTTGTACTGAGGTTACAGTTTGCCACTTTAAGAGAGAACCTGTGCTGACTTCTGCACCTTGAATCAGTCACAGAGGAAAAAAAATTAACTCTTCTTACTCTTGCTATAGTCTATTTGATTCTCTGAATTCACTTTAAGTACATTTCCCTTCACTCTGTGTCCTTGCTACCATTCATACATAAAACCTCTCACACTAACAGCAGCTCTGAACTGGAAGACCTTGTAAACCTGAATTTGCTTAGAGATGTGAAATAAAACACAGTCAAAGAATGAGCTCTGTGGCATTACACAACTGGCACCTCCCCAGTCACATATATCAAATTCCCTTATGTTCCAGCTCTAATCTTTATAATTATTCTCAGGTTTGACTGATATCCAACTCAGCCTCGACCTATCCCTCTAATAGAATTTTTTTTCCTAAGGCTTTGCATGAAGTGCTTCACTGAATTTAGATGGTTTGGTTTTACAAAGGTTTAATGTTTCTGGTTTCAATACACTTACTTTCCAACTCAGACTAACCTAAATGGGAAGAGATCCACAGACACTGAAATCTAGGAAATTAAAATATCTCCATAAACTACTATAAAACCCAAGGAAACATAGCTAAGCATAACAAGATCTTTGTAAGCACATATTTACATCCCATGCCTTTAGTTCCATTTACTTACTTTGCATAGTTTTGCTATTTTGCTTACAGTTAGATTATAACGGTGAAGGAAAGAATTTTAATTTTACCAAAGATTATCTCACCTTGTCCACTCCTGCACTTAAAATGAAGTTTCCTTTCTTGTTCCATTTTAACGCAAATATAGGACCTTTATGTTGCCCTAAGGTGCTGGCAAGATTACCTGAAAATTTATATTGATATGAATACATTAAAAAATAAAAAACTATGCCGTGAGCCACAATATAGGAAAATATATGGTAAATTAAAAAGCATTTTGCTTACCATCTTTAGTCCATATCCTTGCAAAGCCATCATAAGACCCAGTTGCTAGAAGTGTACCTTCACTCTGCCAGCAAAAAAGTTATTTATTTATTTATTTTTACTGCTTAACTCAAAGCTAAAAGCACAAAGCAAATTTGAGGTAGAATAGATCTGCACAGGGTTTATGGTATTTTATTGACTGCTAGTTATTAGAAAGACGCTCCTGAAGCATAATAGAGGTTACAGGGCTGAGCAAAACAGAAATATTTCAGGTGCCGCCACAGAGGCCACCGCTGCCATCACTCAAAATTTGACCATGAGGTGCTGCAGGCAGGGTTTTCCTCTTCCCAGGGAGCGTTTGGAGCGCTGGCACGAGCACTTACGTTCCAGTCCAGCGAGGTGACGTCCTTGTTGCTGGGCACGTCCTGCCCCCCCTCCCGGATGCAGTGCCGCAGCACCAGCTGCGTGGAGCCGCTCGTGCTGTTCTCGCTCAGGTTCCATATCCGCGCCGTGGAATCGCCAGACCTGCACAACAGCCCGCGGGGACAGAAATCCTGCTGTTCACACGGGGGCAATCCCACTTATGTCACAGCTGTACTGACACGTGTCATTACAATGACACTCTGTAACGTTAGATAATATGCAATACACCATGTACTAATGATATACTATGTGATAATAATATATGACATTATAATATATGGTATGTAAAATAATAGATAATATATATTATACTTGTATATATAGTCATATAAAGCACTATATATAGTTTTTTGTATATGTTACATATCCACATATTTACATTTTTTATATATGTGTATATATACATAGACATACATATATATTTATATTTATATATACATTTNATATATACATTTTATTTATACTTTCTATATACACATACATTTTTATACACATTTTACATTTACATACATATACATTTATATATATTATATATATTTTATAGATATTATATATACATATACACACATATATACACACATAGTATGTAATATAGAATATAATGATATATATGATACGTGCTATACAATATATATGCTTTGTGATGTATGTTATAAAATATATTGATTATATATTATAATAATTATACTTCTATATTTATATATTATAACTGTATGTTATAGCACATTAATTAATTATATATTAATTAATAAATAATAAAAATCAATTTTCAAGCACTATTCTCTAAAGAACAAACACTGTGGCATTTGACATTCGGGGCAGGTGCTCCCTGAGCCTTCTGCCCTTCCCATGCATCATCATAATTAATAATGATAATGATAATGATAATAATAATAATAATCTCTGTTTAAAAGCACTATTTTCTACACAGCCCTGTGCTGTTTGATGCTTGGGGTGGGTGCTCCCTGAGCCTGCTGCCCTGCCATGCAGCAGCAGTGCCCCAGCACAGACACTCCTCACACACACGTGGGCAGTGCACGTACCCTGAGGCCAGAAGGTCACTAACGGGATTCCAGGCACAGATGAACACTTCAGATTCGTGGCCACGCAGCACCACTGCCTTGTTGGGAGGGATTTCCACATCTCCATCTACTTCCATCATATCCGTGTGATTATCTGTGTTATGGGAAACAACAGTACAGAGAGGTGGATTTTAGTATTTTGGGACATTGTGACTCCTATATGGTCCAGATTCTTCTGCTATGAGTGCAAGAATTCACAATTTATGTGATTCAAAAATTTGACAGAGCTATCATGCTCTTTTATTTTTTCAGTTCCAATTAATGAAGCACTATAAACAGATGGGGAATTTCAAAAATGTGAGAAAGCTCCTCACCCCTGTAAACCTTCACATCCAAATGGATTTAAATTTGGAGCTTCAGAATTAGGGCCAAAAGTTAATTTTTTGCTATGCTAAAAAATAAATGCTGTTACAAGTACTCTGTTTTTCAGGCCCAATACTGCATAGTACAATATGCTACCAGTCTAGCTTGTGCTGTAGGAATACATTTATAACACATTCATTTTAAAAAATCTCTTTTCACCAATTGCAGTCAAACAGGTTTTAAATCTAAATCTCCAACACTCCATTTACAAAACGCCTTTAATAAATATAATCACATTTGTTGATAGAGTTAACATAACCAAGCTTCTCAAACTTCATCAGCAATTACCATGGAATTATGGCAGTGTAACTTTCTGCATGGAAGTGAGACTGAAACCATATTGTTCTGTAGAACATACTGGGGGGTAATTCAACTGACAAAACAGTTTTCTTGGCATCTACCATTAATCATTTTCTATTATTAAAAATAAATTCACGATGAGTGCAAATGCAGAATGTTAAGAAATGCTGCACAGTTCACCTGCTCCGTATTTATTCACAGCGGCTAAAGAAGTAATTTCACAGCTATTGCTTAATTTAGCATTAAGAGTTTCTGTCACTGTTTCTGCATGTGAGAAAATAGAAAAGGCTATTAAAACATTAGTACTTTTTCAGAAAGAGCACCATATAAAGTGTTGCTTCAGTCAGAGGATCGATGCCAGTCTGAAGTGCTGTACAGCCAGCAGGGGCTGCTGGTAGATCACATTTAACAGGGCTGAGATCCGAAGTCTACCCTTCCTCTACCCAGCTCACAGTTAACAAGTAAACACTCCTTTGATATTTTTAAATTAAAGCATCAAAGTAGAGACCTCATTTGTTTCAGAATATATTTCTAGTTTTTTATTATATATACTAATGAAAAAATCTAGTAAAATCAAACTTGTACATGGCTCAATATTAAAATTCCCTCAAAAATTGCATTTTTTTCAGGTGTTTTTACAGAGAGAATTGTAAGTCACACACTTAAATATGCAATTCAGGCTTCCAGAAGAGTATTTTCAAAATCACAGTTTAATGCTTGACCTATACTAAGCTTTATTGTAAGATATGTTCCTTTGACCAGTGATGACAAACAGAACCCATTTATTTCACCAATCACAACTAAAATAGAATTCATGAATAAAGCAAACCTGAGAGCAGTTGCATCGAGCAATTCTGAATAGCAAATAGTGAAAACTGATATTGATACAAGAGACAAAGGACACAGGGCTTGTCCCAGCAACCCTGACCTCAATATCACTGGAAGAGCCAGGTACAGCTCTTGGATGCATGGGTTTTACAGAACTTTTTGGAAGGAGTTTGCAGAGCCTCACCAGCAATACCCAGTTTTAACCAGCCATGGACTGGCAGACTCCTTGCTCCTTGTACAGGACTCATTTTTTTTTTTTTTACTTTTTATGCAAGGGCCCTGTGAAAAACCTTCAGGTGATGGAAAAGAAACAGTACTGGAAGTGAGACCCATCAAGGGAATATTGTGAATTAATGAATTCAGAACTTTGACTCCTGCAATTCCAGATATCAAAACTGGGGACAGCCAAAGGTGAGACACAATCTGTTCAAGTATGACCCGCGATGAAGGAATTCTCTGCAAGCTGAAGGGTTACTCCAAACTCCACACTTTTATCTCATTGTCTACAGTCTCATACAGTGATAAACAACTAGGAAGTGCTAACCCAGCTTAAAGCAATTTCTGTCTCAACTTACTTGCTATAGTGTGTGCTCCATTCTCCTCTCCATTTGCAGTATTTTCTCCATTTTTCGCTGATCCCTGTTGGTTGGTGGCGGCTGCAGCTGCAGCAGCTGCTGCCTGCTGTTGTGCAAGTTTGTCTCTGTAGGCCTGTTGTCTTGTCTGTACCACATCAGGCATCACTGCATCTATCAGTGAGAGAGACTCTATCGGCCTACCATCAAACAAGGTACCATCCTAAATTACAGCACAGGGAGAAAAGAAAAAAAAAAAAAAAAAAGAAAACACCAAGTAGAAATTAACATTACGGGCAAAGATTCCAAGCAAAACTAAAGAAAACTTTTTTATTTAATATAATAAAGAGGTTTATATATGGTGCTGGAAGTGATATCTCATCATTGTTGTGGTCAGGACATGAATTTTAGTCTAAAGTTAAGTGGCCACCATAAATATGCAAAAAAAGCCACTGCAGGCCTCTGGGAGAGCCTGTGGAATCAAAAGTTACTTGTTTTGAGTTTGCTGAATTGTCTGGTAAAGCAAAAAATTCTGTAAGTATCTATGAATATGATTTCAAACATGAGTGGCTGCAGCAAAATCTAATGGTTTGTTTGAAGAGAGAGCTGCAAACATTACAACTCGGGTCACTGACTTGTGAAGTTATAGTCTTATTAGACTAATACTTTCCATAAACATATTATCTGGGGAGTTGACTAGTTTTCTTCCTTTTTTTAAACTGTGCTGGCATGCTTTCAAACAACAAGGAAGAATTTTATCCTGAAATGGACAAGACCCGGTTAAAAATACCCTTATACATATGCTAGGGCTTTGTAAGGATCTATTTTTAGGGACTAAAAGGATTCCTTGCAATAAATATAGGGTCTTCTTCTTCTATTCCTATCACTTGTTTTATTTTTCTGAGGCTTCCTAAGGGAAAGGATTTGCTTCACTAGGACTGTGAAAACCACACAAACAGCAGACATAAGGGAGACTGGAAAGTGAGCAGACTTAATGGGGGGAAAAAAAAAAAGTTTCCTTCAGTAATCTGACTGACACACAGAAAGGCTTCTCACCTTCCAGGCACAAATGAGAATAGAAATTGAGGGAGAGAGTCTGCAGCATCAGGCAGGAAGATGCATAGCTTTCTGTACTGCTGGAATAACCATTTAAACATCAAATTTAACAGATTCCAGCTCAAGATGAATTAGCCAGCAGAGGCAAAAAGCAAACTGGCACACCTTCAGCCTTCCTGCCACAAATTCAAACCCTCTCTCTCCTTGGAAATCTTGCCTTTGGGCTCACATTACTTCACTGTGATGACACAAGAGCCCAAACAAGAGCTGCACAGTGCTCTCCCACCTCCCTAGTGCCAGTCTACAAAACCAAAAAATGAAGAGATTGCTGGTCTCCATTATTACCCTATTGCACTGGATGCACTACAACATTAGAGGAGGGTAAAAACTCTGCAGACAACGGACCTTTAAGCAATGAGCCAGAACACCATGCCTGGTGTTGTGTGGCTGCACTGGGCAGAACCCCCACCCATTTATGTCACTCTGGTTCCACCACTAGAGCCTTGGTGAACACCAGCAGTAAGGAACCTTCAGTAAGGAACCTGAAGTAAAAGTAAGTAAATAGGATACAAGAAAGTGAAGAAAAAATACTAACATTCAAACTTACTGCAAGCAAGGACACAATGCTCCTGCAGGCAAAGCCTCCTTACCTCATTAATACTGACTTCTGCCTCTACATACTGCAGACCTTTCTGGATGATGGAAATCAAAGCAGCTGGTGGCACCAGAGCACCATTTATATTAGACTGGCTGATATGGCTCTCTATACCAAAGGTAAATGCTGAATGGGAAAACCCTAAAGACAAGGCAAAGACATCAGAATTGATTTACAGATAGACAATGCTACTTGCTGTACCACGGTAGGACCTTCTGTTTAAAACCTGTGCAAATTATACAAAGTATAATGCTACAGCATGCTTCTGAGCTACGAAAAATTTGTCAAAACACCTCAATTCCCTCATAGCTTAAGTGTACAAAAAGAAAAAAAACAAAGTTCATATACAAACACAACAATTATTAATTACAGTATCAATGGCAAAACATTTGTGCATGAGTCAATATAAAATATACAATTCACTACAGCATTTAAACATGTTTATATATTTATGAATTACATGTAAGTATTGTATCATATTTAATAAAATATATATATATCCAAGACACAACACTCACTTGCTATTTTCACTCACTGATTTGATACCCATCAAAGTGAAATGGATCTGTATGTGAACAAAATTCAGCTCATGGCACAGTGCTGCCATGATTGTATATGCTCTGGTATTTAGAGCTACATCAGCACTGTGCACTGATTAAGAAGTGGCAAACATGCTATGGTGCAGCAATGGTAGCTGCTTGCTATTTATTTGATCACCCTGAAAAAGTGAATTTAAGCTAGAGAAGAATAGTTGTTTCACCAAATTAACTATTGCCATGGCATTTTTTCTTAAACCACTTTATTTTTTTTCCTTTTTTTCCCTGTCAGGTAAGCAAGAAGCTGCCTGCAAACTTTCAAATGAAGATGAAGCAATTTTTTAAGTTTGGCTTCTATGACAAAAGCAATCTGCAACTGGAATATAAGCATGTAGTAGTTTTCAGGAAATTCAGGCAGAAAAATGAGGTTTTGCTTTCTTTTGACAAGCAGAAACTGTAAAAGTCTGCCATCCACCATTGCTTCTGGTGCTTCTCTCCTCAATTTGGGAAGTCCATGAGCAGTGGACATATGTTGCATCAGTCAAATGCATTTCCAACAAGCCTGAAGCCACCCATCAGCAATCACTAAACAAAACTTATGAATCAATAAATGTTGAAACAGCAAGGTAAAATACAAAATATATGTATATATTTTCTTATATACATTAAAGCTAATCTCTTTAACTCCAGTGTTAAGATGACAGTGTATTTTTGCTTTAATATGCAGACTTCTTTTATGTATTGCTGAGATCATATTCCCTCCTGCCAGCTAACAATCATCACTTGTTCATTTACTGGGGCATGCCCTGACTTCCAGTCAGATCTTCCCATTCTAAATGTAGGCTGTGTTAAGCAATCAATATCACAGTTGTGAGTAAAAGATGATGTTGTCTCTTACAGAGCTTCAAGGATAACCACCACCACAGAACTCCCTGAAGCCATATGGCTGCATCTAGAAACCCAAACATGCAAGACAAACTCAAACTGCTGATCAGACTGGGCTGGGGAAGCTTTACAAATAAGGGAGCACTGCTGCATTCTTGTACTGTGCAGATACAGTCAATGTGAGATATGATAGGGAAATGTTTCTTTTCAAGTCTAATATTCAAGTGTCTTTTGCTCTTTCCCCAAAGAAGCAGGAGATTTTGGCTACTCAGAAGGACAAGATCCTCCAAAAAATGGTCCTGGAGGGATGGAGGCTTTTGGGAACCCCAAGGGTTATTCCTGTAAAAAATCTGTTCATCTCTCTTTAGAGTCAAGTGATACAAGTCATAGTCACAGCTGTCACTTCTTCCTTTGAAACACAGCCACATCTGCCCTCCCACAGTCATATTCAGGCAAGGAGTTTGACTACACAAGACCAGCTGGCAGGAGCACCATCACTCCAAAACAACAGGAAAAACCAGCATTTTGCTGATCCTTCTATTTTATTCTTCAAGCAGCCCTGAAGAAAATGGTGCAAAGTGCCATCATCACCCTGTGGAGAAGTGATCTCCAGGAAAATGCATTTCAGCAATCGAGTGAGTCCTTGGCTGCTTGACTGCCATCTGAAGACTCCAAATGACTAAATCTGATTAAGTTACAGAAGGTAACTTGGCAGGAATTCACTCTCTTGTTGAGAAGAAACACCAAGAAACAGTTCAGACAGAATCCATGCCTACTGGCAAAATAATTAAATGAGCCCGTGTTTGCTAAAGCCAGTTGCAGATGAAGATCAAATAAATTATGTATTGTTTAATAATCAGAATTGTAAAAACTCACCTGACTCTTGCAAGTATCTATATACCAGGAAGTTAACCTCATCACTGCTTATACTCATCTTTATTCCCAGTTAAACCATGAGGTCACAACAAAGGACACAACCCTGCAAATAATAAAATAAAAAAGTAGGTCAATTAAATATTTTTAGTACCTAATAGGTATTTCCCAACAAATGCTATATTTATAAAGTAAGTAGCTCCCTGGCAGCATAGACAATGGCTTTATTTTATAATGCAAATAAGTCTACTGGAGTCATTAAAAAGTCATTTGTCTCACCACAAAATAAAGGTCAGTAAATTAAATATGAATGGGCCGGATTCTCATATAATGCAAGTTGGTATGGACTGGGGAACCCTGCTGTCTAATACCAGTACTAAAAAAGGCTTCATGTCACAGGCTTTAAAAAATAATCAAGTAAGTTTCACCCAATTTACATTGCTACTATGGAATACGTTTTTTTATAACATGGGTTTCTCTCTGCCTAGTTAACAAAGACTAAGAACTGTGTTTCACATTGGCACCCAGGCAGGTTCTCACTTTTATGTTCTTATCTACTCCAGTTTTCAGGTACTCCTGCTCTAGTGAAAAGGTGCAGAACAGTATGAGGTACAGAACAGTATGAGCTACAACACTGTGTCTGTTCAAACAAGCCCAGCTAATCCCACTAAAGATTAGAAAACATCTCAGCCATACCTCTTGGCTTTGCAAAACGAATTCTTAACATTAGAAACAAACTTTAAGCAGTCCATTTTTAGTAACATTTCCCTAGGCATTCAATCAGTGCTTCAAAAATATTGATGGGATATATATATTTACACACACACACAATTTTTTTCTTGATTTTAATAATGGCAAATATTTAGCAAGACAAATCATGTATCAGACTATATATACTTTTGATTATAAACTTGGAAAATATGAGGCAACAGCAGTCTTTAGGACATGAGGAGACAGAATACAGTATTTTTTCTAACTTGGAGTCTCATTTTTGAGAACATTCTCATGATGTCTGAATGTTTGAAAACTCTGACCTTTCCAAGTAAACAAGCGAAAACATTAGCTTTCAGAACATGTTATGAAATAATGTCCACCTCCTGTTCCAATTATCTGTCCAGCACTTTCCATCAGCAAACCATCCCAGGTTTTTACCCAGCTGACCACCACCACTGCTTCTCCTACGGAACTGGAGTCTGAGAAGGCAAAGTGACTTTCCTATTGCTATTTTACAAAGTTTTAGCTGGGATCTGATATAAAAAAGTACTAGAGAATGACTTTTCCTACAACAGGGCTCCTGCCACATGGCTGCATGGACAGGCCACTTGCCACTGCTGCTCCAGTGGGGAAGTGGTGAATACAAGACCCAATTAAAGAAGACCCAATTAAACCCCTCAAGAAGAGTAGAAGCTGAAGGATGAACTCGGGTATGAAGAGGAGTTTATTTGCCTGAAACCCCACATGGACACCCCCAAACCTGCCCCAGGCATGTGGTCACCCAGCTCACAGCCATACTGTGGGGGGGATGGCTTTAGTTATTTAAGGAAAAATATAAAATTGCAGTTCTACTTAAATCCTTTTCATCTCTGAGCAGAATGTAAAATGAACGGCATTTTTAGTCATTTCATGCATTAGCAACCAATGCCACCATGTGCAGGACCAAACACTAATTTTATTCAGCTAAGTTCTGTTGCCATACGTGGAGCAAATTATCTCTAAGACTATTTTTTACAGAAAAATGCTGTAGGAAGAGAAACAATATTTTCCTTCAGAGGAGAAGGTAATTAACTTTAAAGAGACTCATAAAGAAGGTTTTTTTACATTACATACACACAACACAAATGGCAGTATTTGTTTCATGGTTCTGTCACCGATTTTCAAAATCTTGCTGCATCACCAAAAACGATAGATCAAACCACAGAAATCTGATGAAAGTTGCTATTTGTCACACAGAGAGGTCCTGAATTATTTATATACAGAGGGCTCTCCCCTAAAAGCAGAACTGTGGAGGTGCCACATCAATTCACCTGTTATGTAGCTGGGTAGCTGAAGGGAAAAAAAAAAAAAAACCCTAAGGTTTTGCTTGTCTGTCAAAAGTGTTCTGCACCCCACCCAAATCAAAGAGCCTGATTTTTCCAAGGCTGGTTCTGAGTGTTTTGCACAATAAGCTTTGGTCCTGCCTGGCCATCGGGAGGTGGCACTGCAGCACTGGCTGTGGCACCCTGGCCACCAGAAAACACAAAAACAGCTCCCAGAAACACACGGTCTGCCTGATGAAGGGCTTTAAACTGGAAAGGGTGCAAAAGGTTCTGTGTGTTTTACCAAAATACTGGTTTGTGCATGTTTTCAGTGCTCATTTACATTTTCTGGAAGGGCTTTTCTGTGTTTCCTCCACTCCAGGCCCTGTGGCTCAGGCAGATCCTGGGGACAGTGTCCCACAGCCAAGTGACACAAAAAATGTGAGAAGAATGAGCAGCAGCAAACCACCTTCCTTCCAACCCAAAGCAAAATGTCACGTTAAAGAGAAAATACAGTAGAAGAGGATACAATAATTATTTCCCTTTGACACACTCTGAATTAACACCAGCCTTACACTGCCAACCCCCAAATTGTTTGTGACAATGGACCTATGCATGTACACATGTACCCCACATCCTAAAAAAATTAATTCATCAGTGCTGGCTAATTCCCCCCCCCATCCCCCCCGGATTCACTATTTCCACAAGCAATCAACTACTCATTTTGGACACTTTAATAGATATTAATATTGCTCTTCATTTTATATGCAGAAATTAAATCACTGAAGAGACACATAAAAATGAGACAAAAGTAAGAAGTTAACATATAATTCCTAGCAGTCTTAGATTTGTAGCCTAATTTGCATGGGGACCATTAAAATATCTTAAAGTATTTGCAACTTTATGTCCCAAACCCATTCTAAAAATGTGATGAGATCCTTAAGGCCCTTTTTTTTTCCTTGCCCTTAGAAACACTCCAGGTCTTCCTCAAAACATTCAGTGGAATTACATGGCAAAGTATGATGCACCCACACTGCTGTTTTAGATCCAATTATGCTTTTAAAGGAAATCTCTCCCACTTGCCTCTACTTTTGTTTTGCACCCTGGAGCAGGCACAGTGCATGTGAAGCAGATTCCTCACTGGTAAAACCAGGATTAAATAAATAAATAAAATGCTCCATGAGAGGTAAAAAAAGGATGGGCATGAGAGTTTATGAATGATGCTCAAATTACTCATGGGACCACACCAGGATCGATATTCCCTGCTCAAAAGAAAGTCCATTCCAGCAGGCCTCTTCCCAGGTTTAATTTCCCTTCCCAGAGAATGGGCCTGTAATTTGTAACACCACTTCTCAGTTAGAATCAGCACAACATCCAGATATCCCAGGTAATTTTTAAGACTGCTACAGAAAGTCCCTAAAGTCCCAAAATTTATCAGGCATAACGTACGTCAGCCATAAAAGCCAACTGTCTATAGAGATGCTGGGCTTGAGATTTACTCAGTAACAGTTCAGGAGCAGACAAGACACACATCTGTGCTTTAGACAAACTGACCCACTCATTCCATGCCAGGAATCACACAAAAATTCATTTGGAAGCTACTTTTTTCAAAGTAACAAGGTTTCTTATCCCAGAGACACCACCAGCCCTGGCAGAAGTGTGTCTGTGTTTCTGTGCCTGCCCCAAGGCAGACAGGACAGGTCTCACCCCAGCACCTCTGTCCCTTGAGGACCATTCACACACCTTATACCTGGGGCAAAATTTACAACTAAAATCCATTAAAAAGGACACCAACGTTCCACTCTCACCAACACCAGGTCTAATCAGTGCCCAACAGTGCAAACCTGGCTGTGCTTCAAATCATTATTCCACTCCACATGTTTGTGCTAGCTTTGTACTCCTTGTCCAGGTTCATGCCAAGTGCTGGAGAACAGATGCCACTTGATATGGCTCCTGGCCTAATAGGTTTTTTGGTTGTTTAGGGGTTTTTTTCAGACAAACCTGAACTGGCAGAGAAAGTTTATATATCAGATTATTACTGGGTATCTCTTAATCACCATTTGATAATGTATACTGGAGTTACACTACAATTAGAGTTATTGTATCATCAAATAACAGCCTAAGAAAGTGATATTTCTGCAGTTGTAGGTGGGCTCCAACATTCCCAACAGGTAGGATAACAGGAAAATCTGACAGGCTGCTATGAATAATAATCCCCTAAAAACATACCAATCATTAGTTTGATACCAAATATACATTAAAGGGAGCAGATAATGCTCTGGGTAGCTCTGAAGAATGCTTAATGTTCAGACATAAACAGACTGCTACATTTATCCATGGAAAACAGAAGTCTGGCTACAGAAAAAATAAATCCCCTACAAGAGAAATATTGACATTAGAGCTTTTATTTTTTCCTCTTTTGCAAGAAATCCAGACGAGTATTTTCCTAGCATATGTGCACATAGACATTTTATCAATTGTTGCTTAAGAGTATTTCTTGTTTTTAATGGCCATGATGATTAAAATAAAAAGAGCAAAGGGTGTTGTTTCAATCCAGCCACTCAGACCAAACTCCTGGATGTGTGAGGTTTCAGCAGGATTTCATTCAGAACCAAAGCCACCACAGGTTACAGAACTGGAGATTTAAACCACAAAAACACTGTTCCTTGTGGCTGCTCTTCTACTAAAGCTTTCTCCAAATGCTCTTCCCCGAGACATGGTGGGTCCATCCTCAATGGCTGAGGAAATTCCTAAGTTTACATCCAAAGAGGACTTCTGCACAGCCCTTGAGAAATGGTTTATAAAGGAAAACTCATAAAATTAATTAGTGGTTCCTTTATATCAAGCATGCAGTCTATGACTCATGTTGTACATCCTGCTGTGTAAGAATTTATTAGATACCAATTTCAGTCAAAATGAACATTTTGTCACATTGTAAAAGAAAAAGAAGGTTGACTTTTCTTCCAAGTGTACCAACTATTTGGTCTAAATACTACTATTTGCTCCTTCACACCTTCATTTGAGTGATGGGGGCCAATATTGCATTGGGCACAGTACAACTGAACCCTTAGTAAAGTTTTCCTACTATCTGATGATCTGCAGTTGGGAATTCTAACATTCTGAATGAAAAGAAAAACATTTTTTCAAGTTAAATGCCCAAGTGTTTTCTCTAATATCTCAAAATAGTGTTCTCATTTTCTGCATTTTTACCTGTGCCTCTAAATTGCTATTAGCTAAATGCCCTTTTGTTTAAGATTCAATAATATGTCAGATGTGCACTTGCATAAAAATTATCTGTAATTCTATCTTATGAACCTTCTTACTGATTTCTCATATCATCAGGCTTTGCTAGTTTTCCTTCTAGTAATTTAAACCAAGAGATGCTTCTCATGTTCATTGTTTAATTCTATTGCTTTGCTTTTAACCTCAGGAATACAGCTTAATTTCTGAACACTACAAAAAACAACTTTTCCTTTCCACATCTGAATTGCCTTCCTTAGCTCAGGCGATAAATATTTGTATTCTGTACTTCAGCTTTAGTGACCTAATTTATGGCAACAGTCTCTGCCTTTCCATGCCAATTTGAGAGTATGAAGAATACAAGATGACAAAGCCAGTCTGAAATCTTCTGAAGAAAAAGAATTACAACCCTGAAAGGGAAGAGAAGGGAAAAAAACAGCAACAACAACAACAAATAAAACTCACAACAAAACAGAAAATCACCCAGAACCTTGGCTAAAGGTAAGTCACTGTCCACTTATCTGAAAAATGCAGCCCAGTCCTGAGTACAGTTACAAAATATGCTGCAGATGAAGCCCATTTGTTGATTTTGCCTAGAGCAAAGTAGTATTTAATTACTGAACTCTGAATCTCCTCCCAAAGTCCCATGCTGTGTGACCCAGGAGGCTGGAATTCCGGATGTGACAGCACAGACACAAGCAACAGCACATCCAATATTGTGTTTCCACAGCTATGGCTACAGAGCTGCAAACTTCTGTGCTTTCTGGAGCTGAAAACACATCTTCCTGGACAGCTATAGGGCATCTTGCAGTGATTCTTGGCAGCCACATTTTATAAATCCCTAGGCTGACCAAAGATACAGGAATATTTCTGGTATTGACACTTTATTCAACACTTTACATTCTTAAAGCCTTTTTTTCTTCTCATTATTACAATGCAACACCAGAAGAAATTATGTTTGGGGAAGATTCTCCTTATTTCCTGTATCAGAATAATAAAGACATATTGTTTACTAGTATTTTAAAGACTTTTCAACTCTCTGGGTAATAATGAAAGCAGACACAGATGGACTAAAGGATCTCCAGAGGTCCCTTCCAACACCAATCATTCTGCAACACCTCTTTAAAGGCACAATTGTCATGTCTCCTGCATGACAATTACAACCTTGCTGAAATGAAGCTAGTCCTGATACGTCCTTCTGCAGATGCAAATATGTTCCTTTATAACTTAAAAGCCAAACTCAGCTGCTCAGAACATGCAATAAAACCTCCAGCAGTAAGTCATACCTCATTTTTGATTACTTCATGAAAGCCATCCCTCCCTGACTCCCTGCAAGATCCCAAGCCCAAACATCTTGTTTAGTGAAGGATTTTTAATCACAGAGCTCAGGCTCCCTGATGGAGACAAACTGGGATCAAGTGAAAACTGTCCAGACATAGTTGTTCAAAGATTAAACCACCACCCTCTTTCAATACTTTAATTATCAGAACACACCAGGATATATAGCTAAACATTATGAAATGCTCCTGGATCAATTGTCTAATCCAGAACAAAGGCATTTTTAGAAAGGAAGAACCTGTGGCTTGGTGGGATGACCTTCAGGGTTAGACTGTCCTACCCACACACAAGTTGGACAGATGATTATGGCAGCAAAACTGGACATGTGGCATCTGTAAAACTCATTACAAAGTGATTGGTTCTGACTGATGACCAGAATTAGCAGAATCACCTGAGGGAGCACTGGTGTAGTTTGGCCAGTATGGATTACTTCAAGATGTCCTGCAAGGTCCAAATTCCAGGCTCTATGTGCTAAATATATCTCTGTAATGGAGAGGGAAGCACCAGACAAATGCTTGGCATTCCTCCAGGGAGAGACATCTGTCCATCTGTCCCTCAAAAAGTGAAAATCAGCTTATTAGAGGGGCATCTCGGGAACAGTGGTAATATCAAACAAGCCCAGCAGCTTCCATTCATAGGCCATTAGAAGGCTGTCCCTTTAGACAGAGTTACAGTCCTTCAGGAATACCTAATTCCAATAAAGACAGACTTCTGCAATCAAACTCTTAGACCCTGTCTCAAGAAGGCTTTGTGAAATTGTTCAATGGCTTTACTAAGTGCTAAAATAGCTGCCTGCTAATGCTGCCTGGATCTAGACACAGAACAGCTGCTGGAATCAAGTCCAAGAAAGGTGAAAACTGGAAAAAGCCTTTTCTGCAACATTGTTTAAAATCCTCTATACGCCTTTTTGGCATGCACCTGGTTTTAAGTATGCAACTATACGGCTGCTGATCTCCTGTGCCGCATTAAAGCCTTTGCAAGAAATTAATTATGGATGAATGTGGGAGCACACCCATTAAACCTCGCTTGGATCAAACTGTGTAAAAATTTCTGAGAAAATAACAGATTGAGAAGAGCCCTTGAGTCAGTCAAAATGAGCCCCATCAAGGGCTTCTGCTGAGACTAAGGAGGGGAGGGGCCAGGTCCAAAAGTGCTTTTCTATTTGTGAACACCACCACTGAAAATAAACACAACTCCTGTGGTTCAATCTTTTTGATCAAGAACCCGTAGAAATTAACAGGTAAATGGGGTTAAAAATCTCCACATCGTGCTAAGTTTCTGCTCTCACTTGATTTATTCTCATTTTCACTGCTAGAAAAGCCACTAAATAATGTGGCCTGTAAGTCTGATCAGGAACATTCCATTTTTTCCAATATGTTCTTCCTGATGTTCCCACAATAGATCATTCAGGGCTCTAAGGGACTGTGTCAATTGAATTGAATGATGTGGTCGCCTGCTGGTACATAAATGCAAAAGCAAAGCTGAGGGGGTTTATTTTCAAAACAGGAGACATTGATCCTGTGACAATGTTCCATTACCCTGACTTTATTTCTATTAGAGACAGTGATTACATCTACATCAATTGCTTGAACTGATGGATACTGGTGCACTAACAGTGACACAGTTTTTCACTAGGCTGCGGCTGGATGCTGATGGCTTACAAAACAAGACTCATTCTCCAGCTAATGCCACTTATTTCCCCATGGAAAACTGCTGCAGTTTGGGCAGACTTTTGTAATTAGTCAGTTCTCAGCTGTCTGTGATTTTTTGGGGGAGTTTTGTGTGTTCTGTAAATCTTACTGTGGAATGGTGATTAGTGATTGTATAGCCTGGCATGGATTCTATTTGTTATGATTAAAATATTTACATTGCTACCTGCTGGTAATAAAACAGCAGATGTAGTTCCCAGAAGCAGCTGTGGGAAGGTATTTCTGCACTCCTACAACAGCAGCCCCATCTTGACTGGGGTTTTTCCATATGGCTGCATGGGCTCCTCTTCCCTTTTCATGCAGTGTCACCCTTTTGCAGCTCCTGCCCACTGCCCTCGCTATCTTTCCAAAGCTGGTGATCCATCTTCCAGCTTTCATCTCTTGATCTGACATCTGATCTCAAGCCTGTGGCCACACATTTGCCCTGGTTTTCACCTCTTCACCATGCACTGCCTACACATACTCTGCACTCCTAAGCCCAGCTCTCCACCTGCTCTCCAGAGCACTCATCTGTACCTCCTTCAGTCACTCCTTTTTCTATGTCCTTCTTTCATTACTTTTCCATTACAACACAAGTTGCTAACATTTTGCATAAATAAATTCTGCTGGCTGGAAAAAAAAAAAAATTATCAACAACAGTGTTTTCTAGTCCAAGTAAACCCTGTTCATTTTATTTGTCCTTGTTTGTTTAGCCTGGTGCCCTGAGTCATGTCCTGAACAGCCTGCAGGAGAAAGGCCTTTGTCTGACGCACTTCAGTGTATTTACCAGCATGGGTTCCCTCACTCTTGATAAGGAAGTTTTTTTTAATGTTGCCATAACAACAAGAATTCGAGGTGATTCGGAGTGACACCTGCACAGAGTAACCAAGCAGTGCTCTGAGTTCCCAGCACCTGAACAGGTGCAGAAACTGGGACCAGAGCAGGTCTGCAGAGCAACCAGCACCTCCTCTCTGCCCCAAGCTGGTGCCCACAGCTCAGCACAGCATGTTAGCTGGGCACCTCCTTGATCAAGTCGATTTCAGACTGCACATCTGGAATTTTTGCACAACCAACAGCAAAATAAAAAGACTCCAAATTGTGCTCAGTGGTGTGACTGGGGACTTGCATGGCTGAGCCTGCAGGGATCCAAGCAGCCCATGCCCAGCACATCTGATAGCAGTGAATTCTGCTGGAGTCCAAGTTTGGAAACACTTGGACTTTGGTGGCCACTTCTGCCTGATGGTGCTGGAATAGGTTTGTTTTTTATTTTCCAAAACACTGTATTTTTAGGTTTTATTAAGATTGATATCATTACTTGGGTAACTACATTAAATTTCTGCAGGTCTTTGGGGACTGGTTCCTCTTCCCTAGTGAAAAACTAAATTAAAACTGAAAGCCAAACACGCCTCAGTCTGGGCACAGACAGGTCCATGAACATGACCTTTCCCAACAAAGGATCCACTCCCTCATTTACTCTGCCCCTCAGGTCTAAGCCTGAACACTCAGCTTTTTAAGCACCTACAAAGTTATTTGGGCAGGTATTATTTTCAGTGTAAAAAGTTGACAGAACTACTCCATAAATAATACTGACCACATAAATGGAGCAGGAGAAGCATTTCCTGAAGTGGAAGGATGCTCTGTTTGTGTGTGAGCATCTTTCCTGACCCCTACATTATTTTAGAAAACATCAGGGATTATCAGGCACAGTACAGCTTCAGCAGTGTTGGGGATATAAACATATGAAAAAGAGGCAGTAACGAGGTGCTCAGTGCACAGAACAGGTCTTGAAGAGGCTTTGATCCATTCTAAACGCAAATAAACTCAGCTTATTTCCCAATAGTTAAGCCTAGGCTTTTATGCTTTTCCCATGAGAAAAGAAGTTTTGGAATTATGTACTCTGGCAGAATCTAATTTGGGAATAAATAATTTTTCTGAAATTCCTTTGTGATGCATAAAAGCTGCCAATTCTTTTCCTGAGGCAGATGTCTTGTTGAACAGTAACAGCTCTGAGTCCTGGGTTTCTGAAAAATTAAGGATGAAACATGAAACTCCTGTGAGGGAATACCATAATGGGGTGAAAAAGGAAAAAAAATCCAACCTAACAACCCCACAGGACATAAAGAAGATCCTTTAGTTACAATTTATTGAAATTTCAAGTCAAGAAAATATGAACTGTTAACAAGGGAAGATAATTTCCAGCTTTAGAGGCCATTAATCACAGAATCAGCTCAAGAGCAACTACATCAGAACCTGCTACTTACTGAAGAGGAGGCCAGATTTATTCAACTATTTTTAAATTTGGGATGAAGAAAAAGAAAAGGGTGCCCTTTGGACAGAGAAAACAATTAATTAGTTATACTAATAGTGCTGGGGTTTGTTGTGGATTTTTTTTAAGGAAAAAACCTTGAATACCTCTGATTTCTTAGGACCAGGTCAGTATTACTCATGAGTTGAGGATTAATGGCAAACAGGTAGATTGGTACTTGTGGACATTAATAGCAGAAATACACTACATTTTAAACGAGCTTTTCTCCATTTACCCAAACATTAAACATGCTAAAGATCTAATGCAGTTGGCCAGCAGAATTTGGTATTGAAAATATAGGCTAACATTAATCATATTTAGTATTCCACAGCCATGAAACATATCCTAAAGCCTGGAATAAATTAAATGTAAAATGACAAGTTCTTCTAGCCCCAATATGTTCACCTCAAGAGATTTAAAGACATGTAACTCACGACTGACTGCAGCATTATGCATGAATGGAGTTCTAAAGAAAGCTTCAAGTTTACCCTCAGATTAAAAACTCAACTCTTTGTTTTGCCCAAGCAGTTTCACATCCACCTCTGTTCACTAAAGCAGCCTGAAACGAGCCTGTGGGAATCTGCAGGTAAATAACCATTATGAGTGCAGGATCTTGAAAAAAGCGGAACCCCCCC
>VZRH01001410.1:1336154-1394701 GCA_013397555.1 Urocynchramus pylzowi
TGTTTCTGCAACTGGTCACATGAATGCAAAATCAGAATACTTGTGAGCCTCCAAGAGCCATGTCTACTCCCACACTCCTGCACTATCCCTGCCCTACTGGTTGCTAATCTGCAAAAAAAGCCTCTTTTCCTCATACCAGTACACCAATGCCACCTACAACACCATCTTATTCTTAAATAAAACCAAAAGCAATACCAGTATGAAAAAGTGCAAACCACAGCTCTGAGCCTTAAAGAAGCCATCTCAGAACTACAGCACATTTTTGTTCAGGAATAATCAAATTGCAGTGTCTGAGGACAAATGACAAATCAGTTACCAGTGTAAACAACATCAGGTGCAAAAGGGCAGTATGAAACCATCTTCACCTAGTTTTTTTTTCAATAATAAAGACCAATTAGCAGGGAAAACATTAAATCAGATGTTCCTCATTTTTAAAAAAAGATGTACTAATTAAAACAAATTTAACACATACAAATTTATTTCAGAAAAAGGGCCTATGAAGTGGATCAGAAACCAACTGTATTCACTTTGGCACCTCAAGATTTAATTTCAGGTGAACTTTGAAGTTAGGCAGCCAAATTTTCCAGAAGCACCTAGACCACTTAGATGCCATATCAGAATTATTTCTAACGAAGAACAGGATGTGAAGTTCTTGCCTTTTGTGGCTACTTCCTACCAAGACCCATCTCTCAAAAGCCATGAAAGAAATTAAGAAACGAACACTGTCTGACAAACATTATCTTTGGTATTCAAAGAGGCAGAGCTCTTATTTGATAAACTTAAATCAAATACTAGGGAAGGAATACCCATGATCTCAGCCCTGCCAGAGACACTGGGCATGGCCACTCAGGAACACGAGCAACTGCAGCTGCAGACAGCCCTGATTCATTGTCACAGGCAGTGACACAGCATCGTCACTGTACTCATCCTATTTTCCATCTGCAACCAAAAATATCAGGAATGTGAGACCAATGTAAAAATTCCCATTTCTTATTTCATTGCTCTGTATGCCAATCTGCAATACTGGTGTGATCTATCACGAAGCAATAGAGGAATAAAGCAACAGCAACATCTCAGAGCTGCCGAGGCAGGAGGGAGGGAAGACTGTGATCCTGAGACAGCCTGGAAAAGGTGGCCACAGGTGGGGTAGGGGCCACAGGGGTCAGCCATGAGGGCAGAGTGCTGCTTTACTTTCACTAAATGAAAGACTGGGCATTATTCCTGGGCCACCATCCTGTCATCATGGTCCTTTCAGGGCTCAGGAGGCAGTGAGGTGACAACCAAGGGACGAGAGGGGCAGTGCAGTGACCCTCGGTCCAGTCTCACTGTGGGATTGGACACTCAACTCACAACACGAGACCCTGGTGGGCACACAGGCAGCTCTGACAAACACACCTCACCCCCAGGAACTCTGCAACAAGGGACAGATTGTTTTCCAAGCCTGCAAGTATCTCTTCCCTTAATTTATACAATTTTCAGTTTCTGCTACAGGAACCACCCTCAATGCAGACATTCCATCTCTGCATCCCTACATCCTGCTCTGCACCATACCTCAAACCTGACTGGAGGTTTTCATGAGCAAAACCTGCACTGTCTAGGTATTAGTGCTGTGTATTTTGGCAGAGACATCTCCATCTATATTAGCTATACCCAAAGTTCAATAAGAAGTTGTATTGATTTTTCCCTTCAAGCATATATATATTTGATGAAAAACTCACTCGTGCCTCCAAAAGTTGCCTAGACATTAAGCTGATCCCCCTTCTGCCTTCAGCATCTTTTTTTTTTCCTCAAAATGAAGCTGTACCAAGGGTATTTTGACAGAATATTAAGAATAGCATGTATGCTGAAGTGATATGCCTATAACACATGGAAGAGGCACACAACACTGTCAGTATCATCAGCCTCCTTGTCCAGATTTTCCATACCCTGCAATATACCTTTTTTTTTCTTTACTGGGAACTGTTCCAATATCTGAATCATCAAGACAAGTCTTTTCTTTCACAGAAAGCCCTGAAAAATAAAAACACGCTTCTTTCCTTGCCTGTAGAAGTTGGAATATTTTGCCTAACTCAAATTATCCCACACTAAGGACAACTTTGAATAAATGCCAAGTTCTGATACTTCATCAGTGCTTAAGTCTAAAGGCATATTTATACTACTGCAAAGGAAAAATTCCCAGAGATTGGATGATTGTGCCTGCCATAACAGAGCCCCAGACGGCTCCTACACATTGCAAAGTCACCTGCATCTCTAGAAGTAACTGCATTGTTGATCTTAGAAGATTAAAGCAGCATACCAAATGTTCCTCTTGCTAATTTGGCACTCTACAGAAGGTCTAACTGGTAAAAACAGCCTGAACACACCTGTACAAGAATATATAATGACATTCAAAAATACATTTAAAAGAACACTATTTTGCTTTCCTATATAGCACATGGGATATAAAAAAGCTGTACTAAAGCAGCCTGTGGTATATAAAGTTTTTGTTTTGTGAAGGAATCATCCTCCCAAGTTGTATGCAAAAACTTGCCTGAGTGCCTAACCCATACATAAAAACCTTAAAATTTAAAGCTGTTGGCTTTGTACAGTCAAAGCAGGAGAGTCTACTGAATAAACTTTTATCAAATGGGCTGAGAGTCACAAGGGATCCAATTAAGATAAAAAGTTCAAACCCAGGACATTTCCTCTTCTTTCTGAATGCTCAGGCCAACATCAGACATCTGTTCTCACTAATTTTTTAATTAATCCCCTTTGAAGCAAACTATTCAAAACCTGACAATACCTCATCTGTCCAATAAGGACCCCCCTCCAGCAGAAGGTGCTATTTTGAATTAAAATGCTCCTCCACTGATGCAGTTGGAAACACAACCCCAGCTTTGTGTAGAAAAACCAGTTTTGCTGAGTCAAGCTAAAACATTAGCAGAGATGGAAATACACCCTGTCTTGTAACTGCAGGCCACTATTACACAGGCAGCTGCACTGAAATGGCCTGCAGCTTGTCCCACAAGTGACCTCTGCTCTGCTTTCTGCAGAATTAACCAATCACAGTAACTACTTCTGCTAGTTCAGTGTCAAACAAATTAGATAGGATGGCTTTTCACAAAAAGAAACTCACCATCTTTGCTTATCTTTACCTCGCCTCAAACAGATTCTATGCACGTAAAATTCTGCTCACCCATTTCCAGTAATGGGAACATTATTTGAAAATAAAGAGATGATAGAGATGAAGAAGTCCATGACTTCTCCAGATGACATTATACTTTAATAAGTACTGCACAAATTGCTCACAATATTTTGAAAAATTTTCAGTATTTCTCAGACTCCAAAGAGCTCCCATCATCTTTCATTTCTTACAATATTTATAAAGCTATGATGTTTTTACTTTGCAGAATTGCCATTTAACATTCTTGAGTGATGCTACTCAAACCTTCCTAAACCCATTTCTCTCCTGTAAATCTGAAAGCCCATTTTCTGCCACTCCAAGACTTAGAAACTCTAAAGCAAGCCTACATGCATGAGTGGTGCATGCTCGAGGCATTATGGACTTACAGGACTGGAAATCACACCGTGTGAGTAGTGCCATGCCCAATTGTTTTAAATAAACCAACCTAATGCCATGGCAGAAGGGAAAATGGCTTCAGTCTTTATTCACCACAACTTCCAACACCTTTTGCTGCCTTCATTTACCAGTCCTGAGACTTCTCAAGCAAGGACATCCCTCTCTCTCCTCACTGTCTCCAATGCATAAAGACCTTATTTGTTTCTTAGCTTGACCAGAAAATCCTACTGAGAAGTTCTTGTGGACTCCACCTTGTTTTTAGAAAGTACACATGGATACAGATCAATCCAGAAGAATATTTAAACATATTCCAGCCCCACTGCCTTCAACTGCTTAAGTGATGTGTTGGAGCAGAGCCAGTACAACACTACCCTGCAAGGCCACAAAGAACATCAGCAATATCCTTCTCTACCTTGTGGGGGTCTACTTGCAAGGTAAGGTTTGTTAAAATAAATTCCCTCTGTCTCTGAGTGCCTTCTGATGACCTAGGACAGCACACAGACAGTTTGCCAAAAATTTTAAGGCATTGCAAATTAAAAAAAAAAAAAAGAAAAAAAAAAAGACATCTGCTACACCCACAAGACATTTGTTAAATTATGGTATATATCAAAAATTCTACAGATACAAATGTGGTCTTCAGTTATCTCCTGCTGAAAGAACAAATGCTCAATTGTGCTCCTGCACAATACTTGAGCATGGCTGCTGATGGCCTGGTGCACGAGGAATTTTCCCTTTCTAAGAATAAGTGTAGGTAATCTCATCTCCCCTGTAACTCCAGCCATGGAGAAGAGATAAGAAAATATATTTAAGGAAAGTTTCCAAAATCAAAAGAAATGATACAGGGATTGCAGTTACATACATTTAAAGAAAACAACTGCAATACCATGACTGTACATCACATTTAAGAAGACACTAATAACAGCACATGGTCTGAATATTTGCCCTCTGAACCCCACACTTGTATTTTTCTTTAGGAAGACAAGACTTTAGCACTTGAAAAAAAACATACTATAATCAAAATACAGTAATTTTACACCCTTTTTTAAGAAATTATACACACTGAGGCAATAGTGACTCCACACTTCAAGGAGACAATACAGTTTTTATAATGTGTTTTGACAAAAGGTCTATTTATTATTATTTCCACACTGTGAATTGATGTGTTATATCATAACTCTCAACAAAATGAATATGGATTTACACATGAGACACTAACAGCTCCAAAAGGAGCTGTTAAAGACCATTGAATAAAAGAACACTTAATGTAAGGATTCAGTGAACTGCAGAAACTGATACCTAACAAATACTGTAAATGCATGTAATACTAAATTGTACCAAACTACAGTCCACTTTTATGACAAATAAATAGATAAATCATTGAGTGTCCTTACCAGAACTACTCTCTGAAACCCCACAAAATTGTGATGTGGCAGCAGTACAGCCCTTGGTATTACACCACCTGTAACACAAACCATATTATGATAGTTTCTATCAATATTTATTTTAAAGGATGAAAAAAGGATAAAAGCTATTTTTCTACCAGTCTTTTTACTGAAAGAATTAAAACAACATTCCGTTTCCTACTGATAACAATATATGTTTAGTTAAGAAAATAAACAAACAAAAATTAGAGACCTTGATTATTTACATGGAATTTATTTAAAAACAAATTACAGTCACAGTTTCAACTCTATCCTCTTCTCACTCTTTCAGTTGAAAGCAAATCCCCACCACAGAACAGCACATTAGCTTCAAAGGAATTTCTGTTCTTTTTGTCTGTCCACATTGATGAAGGGGAACTTCATGAGACTCCAGAAAAAGTTTACAAAGGGGTAAGTATTGATGCAATAGATATTGCAATGTTAACCAATACAAATAAAATTATTCAATAGAAGATAAAAACTAGGAAACACAAGGCCATGATAAAACCATCCAGTGTTTTCAAAAGGGACCATTCAGGAGCTGAATTTCACAACAACAAATTATAAAGAGCCAGTTATATGAACAATCCTTAAAATACCCTCATGAAATTAATTCCTACAGGTGACTCCAAAATTAAAATATTACACATCTGTGATCAGAATAATTGCTGATCCTGTATTTGTGTACCATGGGGATTCCTACCACCAATATTCATTACAGATTAAATCATTAGAAAGTGATCTTATGTAAACTAAGGGATTAAGGAGAAGATTTGAAGGCAGAAGCACAGGAACACTGTCTGGGCACTACAAAAAAAAATAACCCACGTGTCAAAAAAATGCTGTTTGAAGCAGGATACACTCAATAGTGAAACAGCTAACTCTGCCCTCTGGAAAAGAACAAACAAGTTTCTAAGTACTAAACTCCAGCTACAAAGGCTCACAAAATACATTACAAATATCACGAAAACTTCCAAAGCACCTCCTTAATACTAGGATTAAAAACAAGGAAGGCAACACATGCCTTAAACAGGACTTAGCATTTCAGACTTTCCATCATCCTAAAAGCAACCACTGACCTCTAAGAAACCCTCTGCTATTTAGTCTGTTGCTAAGCTCAATAAGAATTGAAAATGTTTTTTCCTCTTTTGATTGGGGAACCACAGGGTATTTTGGTCAGCAATCATTTTCCATGTGTAAATTCCCCAGAGAATCAAGCAAACTTCTACTCTTTCCCTCCGGAAAAGCCTCCAACAGCCAAATGGACAAAAATCTCCAAAACCATGATACCACCACCCTGTACTGGAAAAGTGTCCTGGTCCTCCTGTAACACTGACAGTAGTTCACAAGAACTAAATGAAAAGGTCCTGACCCTCCATTAATGTAATTTTAATTCCCTGCTAGGCTATTATGTACTGCTTTGATCATTTCTACAAACCTAACTGTATATGCCAACTGCATTGCTAAAATTTAATTTGGAAAAAACAATCAGAAGCAAAGTTTAAAAAGCTTATAAAATTTTAACTCCAAGTGCAAAAGGTCATTAAAAGGGGATGTTGATCCTGCTGGTTGAACAAACAAGACAGAGCAGTAAGTTTCAACTTTTATGCTTTGAACCTTGTACACTTTATGTTTACATTAAGGATTTTTCATTCATTTGGAACAAACTCTGCTCAAGTAAATAACTGGAATTACCCCCAAAATTATGCCAAACAAGTGAAAGAACCTGGAGGCCCTACAGGAGAGCAGAGAACCACCACACCCTCAACAGGAGCTGCTTTAAGAGGAATTTCTTTCCTCTCCACAGTTCCTCACAGAGCATGCAGAGAAAACACAAAACACATTGAACACAGAAATCCACCACTGCACAAACCTCCCTACAACAGCAGATACCAGCTCACAGTTATCTCAGCCATGGCGTGGAGAGGGCTGAGGGAACAGCAACAATTAAATGCATGGCCTAACTAAACAGGGCTTTTAGGAATGACTAAGCAACAAAAGTAATTTTTCAGATGGAACCTGATAGTCAGCTACTTCTGCAGGCACTTGCAGCTCATAACATGACCATCAGAGAATCCTCTAAATTATATTTTTAATGTGTTTCAAATTAATAATAAGATCTCTGCATATGCTGCAGAGACACATTACTTAAAGACTATATATATATATATATATATATATGATGTTAGTGATGTGAATAGAATTTGTGGCAAAAAACCCTTCACATACAATGAAGGATGTAGGAGAAAAACTTCACATTTAATTATCTTTCTACCAAGTGATATGATGAAATGAAGCCCATCTCAGGGTGCTCACCTATAATCACAGGGCATAATTTCCCTTACTGTATCTATTCTTCAGCTGTGGATTGCTTAATAGTCACTTAGTATTTTATTTTTCTTTCTTACAAGATGCCTATCTACGTGTATTTCAGAAATCTGAAGAGAATCAAACTGTTAACCTACAGTCTCATTAAAGAAAAAAAAAAAAAGCTGAACGAGAGGAAGGAGTAAAGAAATTTTCCAGCCTCAGGGAGAGGACTAGAACAGAAAACACTGCAAAAATGTGCAGGGCTTGAGAACCCAACATTTTACGTGATGCTAACAGGCAAGCTTAACAACTGTGTCTGTTACTAAAATGCTCACACTCCATAAGAATTTGTGCATCGTGAGCATGAAATCTTCCCCTCTGCAGCTTAAAATATCTATGCATTTAAAAACCATCTGCAAAAATAGACATATCCTTCCCCACTGCAAAATTAATTAGAGAGCAGGAATTTCATCTCACTATCACCAATACATGTGATGATGCCACAAGTAAACACATTGCACTTGCTTTGGCACTGGAGAGCAACAGAAATGGTAAATTTAATAAGATTCTGTGAAAATGTCACTTTCTTGAAGAAGCTGATTAATATCAGTGAAGGTGGAGGATGGGCACCCAAGAAGGCCATGCTGGATTAACCTGCCACTAGAGCGTGCTCCTTGATCAGCACGGAGCCCATTTACCCACTCCACTGGTGGGGTTTTTCCACAACATTTTTTGATTTTTCTTCTCTAGAATTTCTTTTAAATGAAATCCCCACTGCTGCTAGTTTGGGACCTAAGCCTCAATTTTTAAATTAAAAAAAAAAGAAAGTAAAAATAATCAAGATTTTTTTCAACAAACAAACAAGTAACTTTTATTTTTTTTTTTATTAAAAATGATGGGTTTTGCTTGTTTTGATTTTAAATCATATGGAGTTAGGGAAAACAAGACAAAAAAGTAAACTATGTGGTCATAAAAAATACTGATGTGCATTTTATAAACTGAATGTGGCCCATCAGGGAGATGGGAATTACCCATTGTTTACTGCTGCCTTCCCACTAGACCACCTGTTAATAATATTTGATGTTGTTTTCTTTCTGTGTGATGAGTATGACTATAAATGAGATATTTGATCTGCTCGCTACAACTTATTCCCTCTAATGCCTCTATTTCAAAGACCATCCAACCAACAAATGACACCAGCCTCAAGGCAATGTCCCAAGTGAATGGGCATCTTTGCTGCTCTTCCTTATCCACTGTCATTTCCATAATTCATCCTCTTAACGATTTACCAAGTGTAGAGGATATTTTCAGAGCACATTGATGGTGCTCAGAAAGTCTTTTAGCTGACTGACTGCCAAGGGCACATGAAGGAAGCAAGAAGCATGTACAACTGTTTTGGAAACTAGATGCTGAAATTCTCATTCTTTCTATTTGACAGATATTCCATTTCTTTGGTCTGACCATAATGTGTGCTATTTGGCTTAAAGCATTTAAGTTTTATAAGGATATGCTTATTGAAAAAATCAAACACAGAAATCATTTTTACAAAACTGGAAGGCAGAAGTATTTAATTTTTAAAGACTGCCTCCAATAGTACTGTTTCATGACTGGTGTTGCAAATACTACAGCCAGTATTTTGCATACTCATTAAAAATGATGTCTGGAGCTTGCAGCTCTTTTTCAAAAAAAAAAAAAAAACCAACCTTCAAAATGTAAGCCACTCGAAAGCACTGTAAAGCTGGTCATCCTTCTCATTCCTGAAAATCCTCCATTTTACCATTTTAGAATTTGGTAAATATATTTTTCTTTTCTTTTTTTTTTTTCCTTTTCTCCCTTGCCACTCTACACAATCTCTAGCAGCTTTATTTAATGCCATCAACCAATATCACTGTCAGCACTCTGAGAGCAGAAGGCAGCTCTGTACTTGGTGCCTGCCTCTGAATTCATGACCAGAGATTCACCCTCACCACGCAGAGAAAATGAGCAGCCTTCATCTTCCCATTTACCCCCATTAAGTCAGTGCCATCATGTTCTCCCAGGAGAAAAGTGCAAGAGCTGAAACACCGCAAGCGACAGCAGCCAAGGACACTCAGAAATAAGGTCTGCCCTTGCTGCTCTTGGACTGTGAAAAGGAAAGCTCCAAACTGCAGGGCAGTGACCATGTACAGCTGGAGTCTCCTTTTTGAACAGATACCAAGTAGCTGGGATGGAGCACATACCTCAAACTGGGCTTTAATTTGCTTGGAAATCCATGTAAAAATAATGGGACTTGGTCCTAAAGTGGACCAAAAGCAGGCTGTATCACAATTGTGTCATATCTAATTAAAGTCCATATCACTGAAATAGAGACTTGCCAGCATAGATAAAAATGTCACTTGGCAGCCACAGTGGTTCTCAAACCTGCAGCTGGAACATAGCTCAGGACAGAAAAGTGTTAAAAAGCTACTGATTGAATAGCCTGATTGCTAGTATGTAGTAGATTTTGCTTTGTTTTATAGTGTTGTAGTAACACCTTACTCCAAGGAACAACAGGTTCTTGGATTTCAGAGATCCAGCTCAATTGGTACATGGAGTTACCACATCGATGGCTCCTGCACTCTGCCAGGAGACTTGAGCTCAGGTTTGTAGTGAAAATAAGCAGGCAGCATTAATCTAGTCACCATTTATCTATAAATTACAATTAACCCCCCCAAATCTTAGCTTAAAAAGTGTCAGCCCAAAAGACTGTGACTGCATCTGTCAGCACTAACAGTAAAAAGAAGGTGCCTGACAATGCCTTAAATGTAGCTGTTGGAACCTGTCTCTCATCTACTCACAGAGAAAATCATCTTGGCACAGATGGACTCACAAAGTCCACTGAACAACTCAAACCAGACCGATGCATGCCCATGGTCCTGCTCTGTGGAAAAGATTTTGACAGGGAAATAAGAGTCTATTTTTCTTCAATTTCACAAGTGTTGCAGCTGTGTATTGCTTTATAATTTAGTTTATTAAAGGCAACAACTGTCAAAACTATACAAACTAATTTGTCGTGCAGCAATTTTACATTATTGGAATCTTGTTATAATCTGACTAACGCTCACGATCGCCTTCTAACCATGCCTATAATTGGGTTCTTGGCTCCACAGGCCTAAAGACAATAATCCAAAACATCTTCCAATTACACTGAAAAATATGCATGCTTGTGGGAAGCTACATTACTTAATTTTCAGACTCAATGGGCCTTTAATAATATGAGGGGGGGGGAATGTTTTTGAAAGGACAATTATTTGTGGTGCTACTCAGAAAATGGAGTGTTCGTGTAGGAAAACACCACCTCAAAACCTATAAACACCAAAGCAGCACTAGTGAGATACTTCTGGAACATAAGAGAAACTAAAACAAAAACAGTAAAAAAAAATCCATTCAGATGGAAGGCTAGATGTATTCTAAGTCTATACATCCAAACCAAACAGCCATTAAAAAAAGTTCATACTTCAAAACTCATGTATGTGTGGGAGACACTCATGAACTTCAGTTGTTTACTTCCAACACATGAAATGTCTATTGCTCCTGCTCACAACCAGATGTGAAGTTTCTTGAATTTATTGGTAGCTCAGAAGCAGCTCAAGGCACAAGAACCTTGCACAGGAAGCACTGCTTCACATTTCCAGTGTCTGACAGATATTTCCAGTGCCCTACCAGGACTGACTAGTAATTTTTAAGATGCCTGAAGTGTTGTGACCTGCTATACTATTTGACAAACATAGTTTACAGTTTTTAATACAAAAGGTTAGCAAGTAAATATTACAAGGGCGAGCAGGATTGCCCAGGTGCAGATATGCTTTTTACAGAGGAGAAAACACTGAAGTTGACACAGAATCATTTAGGTAGGAAAAGACCTCTGAGATCATCAAATCCAACCTACAGCCTAACACCATGTCAACACATGAAATACAAGAGAATTTCTGCAATTTTTTTAAGTATTAAGAGGTTTTGTTTTATTGCTAGAGAATAACAAAACATCTACAAATCTTGTCAGATTAAGACTGTGCCTTTTGATGGGTTCTCATTATTACAGGAGAATCAACAGGACTATATTAAATAATGCCTGCAATAAGCATATATGTAGAGAAAATTCCCCGAGTCACAGGGAACTGAAAATAAAAACCATGAACTGTCACGCAAAAAGAGTCAGAAAAATATAAAGGGACAAAAACTTCCAAACAACCCACTGACAGTCACTTCCAACATGCCTCAAACTGACTCTGAAATTAGAGAAATCAGAGAAATCAAACCTGATGTGTCCTGCAGAGAGTTTAAACGTGTGCCTCATTTGGCCCCACACACAACCCTCAGCACCACGAGTGCATTACTGGTGTCAGCTCTGTCCTTTGAGCTGGACAAACACTGCCAGCTGCATTTCATCAATGGACAATAACCTCAAGCACTTCTTGAAATGGCCTGGATCCCAAGCAATGCCTGGAACACCAACCTCCCCAACTAAGATCCCTGCATCTGTGACTCAGGATTTTCAGGATTGGTTCTCTGCCCAGAGCTGCCCTCTGCACAGCAAAGAACATCAGAGCCAGGGAAAAGAAACCACCCCCGCACCCCCCAAAAAAACACAAACTGAAACAAAACAAAACAAAAACCAAAAACAACAACTAAAACAAACAAACAAGAAAACCAAAACAAAACCCACAAAAAAACCTAAACCCCAAAACAAAACAAAACCCCCAAAAACCAAAACAAAAGTACTTTGAGATTGCAATCTCCAGATATCGGTAAGAAAATGGAAGGAGGAAGCTTGCTCCAAGGGATCTGGCTATTCACAGCTGTTTGATCCACAGCAATGACACTGTGAACTATGCTGGAACATAGGGACACAGCTTTGGGGAGATCAAATACAGAAGAGCTCAGCACTTTTGGAAAGGCACAGAAGATAAAAGCACCACACAATGTTTCCTCTATCATCAATGCCATGCCGTGCAACAAGCAAACAGCTGCAACCCCACCCACCCTTTGCAGGTATTAAAAGCTAGAACACTTATCTGCTTGTTGTTACACATCTGCTGCTAATATGGGCTTTTCCTCACACCTGCAACAAATGCTGAGAAGACCTTCATGCAGAAGATGCAGCATGTGGTTGAAGGGAGCATGGGTGCTTCCAGCAACAGGTGAGTTCCACAGGTAACTGCAGCAGGGTTTTAATCCAACAACAGGAAACACTCTCTAGGACACAGCTGAAACCTCCTAGGACAGCAGCTAAATGAGTAATGCAAACTCTAGAGATAGAAGGAAACAATTTTTGTTCCCTGTGAGTTGAGCACTCACAGCAGTTATTCACACAAGAGTGACGGGATGCAAAGACACTGCACACAAATTCCACAGCTAACACTCAAGGCCCAGAGATCACAGCACTGCTCTATGGAGTTTGGTGGAATACATTTAAAAATGTATGGCTATGTGACAAAACAGATCTAAAAATATCAGGCATATACAAAGTAAATAAATCTCTCATTAGTCTTCCTGTCTTATTATCAATTCAATTAAGAATTCATTTAAAGGATAAGTATCACATATGCTTATTGATTTACAGATGAATAAGAGTGTGAGAGAGAAGGCAGGAGACAGGGGGAATAGGTAGAAGAGACAAAACCCTATGCTGAAGTTTGTCCCGTCAGAGCAAACAAAAACATCACATCTCTTTGGTATAGTAACACACATGCTGTGAGAAGCAATGAGCACTTGAATGCATGTTTTATTCTGATCCCAAAGGATCAAGCTGCCTGTGAGATGTTCCTTCTTATTTTATTCCTCTTCATTTTGTCTATGAGCTACACACTTTCAATGGAAGCCTAAAAGTGCTCTGCATTCTACTTTAAACAGAGGATACACACAGGAGTGATGCTGATTTAGGACTCAGAAATGCAGGTGAGATGTACACAATGCATCACTGGCTTTCCTCTTAGGCCTTGCTTCAAGAGGGATACTTCCATCAGCGGATGAAGTGTTGTTACTTTGAAACTGTCATCCTCAAAAAGCAGGTTTGAAGAACATACCAACTCTGCTATCAAGCTTTTGATTGCAAAGCCTGAATGTTACCGAAGCAAAAGTTTCAGAATTAAACATATACGCAAAGAAGGATACACAGCATAGATGAATAATAGATGCCTATAAATAAGCAGAAAAATAGACTTAAAATATCCACATAACTATTAATTAGTTATTAATATTAGATCACTGGTCTATTTCCTTTCAAATTAGCCACCCACTAGCAAAATGTCAATTGCAAAACAAGAGACTATATTTATAGTACAACCTACTTTGAGTTTTGAGCGACATGTCAGCCACTGCTCAATTACAATACCCCTATTGTGTGCCTTCCCAAATTAATACCTGACTTTCATTACAGGCAACTATACATACAAAGGCCATGTTGGATTTTAATAGCCTTTATTACATCACATAAGCTGGTGCAAACATTTTTCCATCTATAAGTGTTCGCAAAAGAAAATAAAAAGGAGTAGAGTTAAATAATACACTGGAATGAAGCTGAGTGGGACACTGGACACAGTGATGCTAGGAGGAGTGAGTGTCCAGGAGATGGTAATAAGAAATTCCTGGATCTGATTTTATTATTTCCCAGAGAAAGACCAGCTTTGATTGCTGGTACCACCAGCAGTGCACTGTGAGATGCAATACACAATGTACAACTCCATCTTTGGACTGGATTTAAATGGAAGAGTCACCAACAAAGTGGAAAAACCCCAAACTCCTGTGGCAAAACTTGACTGAATTGGGGACTTTGGAAGAGGAGAGTTACATTTTTAAAGACTATCACCTATTTCACTGAGTTTTCTTCTAGTTTAGGTTTTGGGATTTCAACAGTTCTCCTCCCTTTATCTCTCCAGATGCCCAACACTATCTGCAGAAGAGCAGAAAAAAGAGCATCCTGCAGAGGATGCTCAGTGGAGAGCTGGCAGGAGAAACCCTGCAAACACACACTGAATTGCCTCAAGCCTTCTGCTGAGAGAGAAGCAGGATTCATTGTTTCAGGTATGTCTGCCACAGAGAGAAAACAGAAATGGAGACATTACATAGAAACAGCTCTTGAAACAAACTTAAGACTAAGGAACACCATCCCATCAGCAAGAGGGGACCTCTATTCATGTCTCAGTGGATACTAATCCATTTTTACAGTTGTAGAGCAGAATAATCTGGAAAACTCAGAAATGTTGGAAAGACAGACTTGAAGAGAAAGACAGAAATCATTGCTGCTGAGCTTTTCTCTTGGTATAAAAACACATCACTTCCCATCAGCTTGCAGAAGCACACTCCCAATAATGCCATTTACAGAACTTCCTTCTACAGCTAGCTCTTTTAATCTTGAAGAAAAAAAAAAAATTAAAATTCATCCTCCTAGCCTTAAGATTTACACAAAAAAAGGAGGCCTCTGCCAGCTGTTTCTCATGTATTTATGCATACCAAAGTACTTGTACAAAGAAATCAATTGGAGCTGTAACTAATATTGCACGTTGCCAATTCACCTTTAACTCCAAGGGGAGTGAAGAGAACCTGAGTTATTAAGATCATCATTTGCAGTCTGGGAACAGGATTGTCTATGGTTTTCCATTTCCCAAATATTTTTTTATCCTAAAATTCACTCTAACATTATAACTATTAAAAACCAGAAGAAAAAAAAAAAATCAGGAAAAGAAAACAAAATCCGCAAGAAATAAATACAAAGCTAGCTGGGATCCAAAGCCACTTTCATCAAATGGGCTATTTTTATATCCATTGTACACTTTATTTTTTCTAGTAAGTGCCACACTTCCAAGCAAAAAAGCTGCAAGGTACTCAAAAAGCACCAAGCACTAAGTCAAGACCTAGTTCTTATCGTCTGATTCTTCTCCTACTCCAAATCACTTTACTTGCAACACTCCTATTAAAACTTGCAAACACTGTCAGCAGTAGGAAAACATTATTCTCTTTTTTTTTTTTTGTGACACTTACCCTATACAAAATTTGCTTTACAGAGGGAAGGACATGTGACATCATTTTTTATGGAAATAGGGACAGAATTTAGAGGTTTGAGCATGTTATGGGGATGAAGACAAGCGGTTTTCTAGTAAGTCCTGCCTCATACCGATCACTCAAAAAATCCACACTAAAATTTTCTTCCAGTCACAGGGTGGGGGGGGGTGGGGGAACCAAGCAAACAATGGACACTTTACCCCTTTTGCTGACAGATTAACACCCTTTTGTAAACAGTATATTTTCAGACTGCTATTATATTGCCCACAGGTTTCATGACATTGCTGAGGGAATGAATTTCCACCAGACAAGCCACAGACTCCACAGTCAGCCTAAGGTGGATCTCTTGGTAAGAGGATTCTCCCTCCAAGATGCCACAGAAGCTGCCTTTCCGCTGAATTTAACCTAATTAGTTGAAATTATTGTCACTGACTATCCTGTTATATAACCACAGGAACAATAAATCCTTTGCCATCGTGCTCTTCACCTGAATTGCAGTTGAGAAAAGAGGAAAATCCAATGACCCTGTGCAACACAGCAAGAGAAGCAGCCAGGGTTATTCCTGAACACAACCTCTGGATAACACATGGGGTACCAGGTATGGAAGGCAGGCAGAGGCACAAGGATGAGCCAGCACTGTCAACTGATCATGGACTTGAACTTCAGCTCCCTAATCTGCTAGAAAAGCTACTCAAAATATACTGAAAATGTTATTTTCTGCCTCAGGTCATGCAAACTGGTCTGTCTGTTCAGCATAGCAACATTGGGATGAGAAGAGGCTCACTGTAGATATACTACAAGATACAGAATTGAAAAACAAATATAGCTCATTTTGTCATGAAGAAAACTGACAACACTTCTAAGCAGTTAAAGGTTTGTAGGGCTTTCTAGGCCTGCTGTACTTTAAAGTTTATACATATATACTATAATTTTAGAAATGCTTTGAAAAGTTAAGAGCAAATCCATTTTTGTTTCCTTTTATATTAAGAAGCAAACTGTTTAAGCATTAACTACCCTTGACAATGCAATTAAAACCTGACCCATTTTCTAGACACAAATGACCTGCATTTTTCACAACACAGCCATATGTAACCAAATTCATCTCTATTTACCCTATCCCTCAATTCCATTTGTAATTCTGAAATCTGATTAAAAAAACCAAAATAAAACAAAAGGGTACCAAAAATCAGTGTCTGGGAGGAAAAGGAGCAGGTACCATACAGAGGAGCAGTGGCCACCACCTCATGACTTGTAGAGAAGGAAAAGTCAAACAAGTCAATGTGCAAAGTTTTTATCACTGTTCTGCACTCTAAAACAGACAGCAAGTGAATTACAAGGCTGCAAATCCAGGATTATATAAAACCAAAAAAACCTCTGGCAGTCATCATCTTTACTACTGAGTATAAATCACAAAATGCACTGATAGAACCCTTGTAAAATCTCTGATGTGGTTTTATACACACTTGGATAAAATGGAGTAGTACAAAACATCTACAAAACACACAGACAATTAAAAAGCAACACATGCAAGGGATCATGGGGACTTTACTCATTTCACTTAAAATGTTGCTGTTCTACTTCAGGCACGGCTCTCTTTACTCAAGGAACCCTCACAACAACTCAAACCAGACATAATGAACATTATTATTACCACCATTTATCTGAATAACCACATCATCCAAAAGATCTCCTTTAAGATGGGCCCCCCATTGTGCCAAGGTTGCATAAACAGGTAGGACTTCGTTCCTGTGCTGAAGAGATTGTAATCTCACCACACAAGGTCAATAAACAACACCAAAGGTCAACAACAAAGTCTCCTGTCCAGAACTTTTGTTGTTTTGTTTTAATATATATTAGACCAGCTGCTACTCTCTCTTATGGACCAAGGTCCTCCAGAGAATCAGTACCACTGCTGCTGCCAGGTCTGTCCTCCTAGCACACCCATTAAAAAGAAAAAAAAATAAAGATTCCTCTTCTGTGGGAGACAAAATACACTGAAGAGTTTTCAATGATAATGGATAATGGAAGTGCTGAGATGTAATACAGCTTTTCTGGACATTCCTGAAAGTGCCAGTTATTACTGAATTAAGATAAATACAATTTATCTAAATTCAGTAACTTCTCTGGCCAGTGGAATGAAATATTTGCAGTACTGAATGAGGAGCAAATGCTAGTCCTTGGTTTATTTTAGAAATAGAGCTAGATAAAGAGCCATGTAACAAGTCTAATTGTGTCTGGAAAAAAACCAACAATACAGAACTAGCAGTGAGAGAATGGGATTCTCTTATTTTCTAACTATATAGGAACCAGCCTCCTACAAGCAGGTCCTTGCTCAGCCCCAGTGAGCCCAGCAGAAACACAGGCACTGAGCTACACCAGAGCTGAGCAAGCAGGGAAGTGTTTTGCAGGAACAGGCTGAGAGAGGGAAGGTAAAAGCATCACAGGAAAAGGCACGTTTTTCTGCTCTTGGCTCTGGCTGTTGGGCTGAGTTAGGGAATGCCTTATTAAACAGCTGAAGCTCCAGAAATTTGCAGCCATTATCCTAGTGTGAGGCAAAACGTTACACAGGCACTTCTGCCTGGCTATGATTCTTTCTTCACTCAGCAAATATTTAGTAGGTTTAAGGTTCCCAAAACAAATTATTTTTTTCCTAGGTGTTACTGAAACAATCCATACAGCTTGCTTAGATTTGACTCAAAGTGATAAATAGATGCATTTCCTACAGTGAAGACCACGCTTTACAGATCCTATAATCCTCCTGTACTAAGATAAAATGAGAGAAGGAAAAAGAAGCAAAACCCCTACTTCAAAATGCTGCATTTTGGAGGATTTTATGGCATTCACACATTACAACAGAAACAACTGTCCCCCTCCCCCTTTTCAGTATATTCCTTTTCATTTAACCCAAGATGCCTGTCATGAAATCCTCCTAGGAATTCATAGCAAGTTAGGGAACACTTTGCTTTTTGACAAATCCTCTATACTTAAGGAATGCAAGTGTTTCCTTCACCCAATTCTTTAACTAAGCTTCCTAATTATAGCACTCTTACAGGATTTCAACATATGCTGGCAGAGGTGCTGTGTATCACACTGAATTTAAAGCTGAAGTAGCCACAAAACTGCTCTTCAAACCCCCTAAAACCATGCACATGGTAAGACTGCACTGGCATTTCTCAACCCTGACAAAGTGTGCAGCGAGCTCCTTGTGGAATTGAGCCACAGCATCATCTTCCCAATTGTCCTAAGTGCTACTCAGTTCCCACAAAATGTCCAAGGGAGGGCTGTGAATTCACCCACTTCCCAAACAGGCCCTTTTTCAGCTGACCTCTTGGCAATTTTCATGGGTGTAGCCAGAGACATGCGTGAGGCAAGGCTGGATTTATTTTAAATAAATAATTTCTCTGGCATTAATTAATTTTCCAATGAAAGATTCCTGTGGATATAGCACTGCAAATACACAAATGTCATACTGCCAGGACAAGAGAATAAGGAAGGAAGTGTGTTACTCTGTGACCCAGACCTCCTCCTGGGATGCCCAAGCTCCTTTCCCTACTCAGAGCACTCCAAACCTACAAATCACTGCAGATTTTTCATCAGATGAGTTACAAGCCACAAAAATATGTGGAACAATTGACTTCACTTAAGCTACAAAGCTTTTTTCTTCAAAAGCAAGCACAGAGCTTCCTAACTTATGAGTCCTGCATAGTTGACATCTTTTTGAGTTGATGTCACCCATCACAGCTGTAACTTGGCACTTCTAGTAACACTGTGCTCAAGATTTGCCTTTCCTGATGTTCCTCCATTCCTGCACTTGCAAAATATCCCACATCTATCTTGGGATAACAACAGAACCTCAGGAACCCTAAAAATGCCTATTTTTTCCCCATAGGTTTGCTATGTATAGATGCTACGAGTTCTTTTCAGAATGATTTAGAATTTGCGCACATAGCACTCCTTTTTCAAAGCATAAATTTAAAGATTTACGTAACGGATTAAATTGTCTTCCAAATCAGACCAAAAAATGAATCCAGGATTTACTCATGTGCTTCTGAATTTGCTGAACTATAATGTTTCTGATCATTACACTGTTTTCTCCCAGGCTACATTTTTTGCCCCGAGTCCCCTCACGACCCAACTCCCATGAACTCCAGACACTTGGACATCAGGACTGAGATATTTCAAAGGATCACATGTAGCACTCCTTCCTCTTCCAAGTATGCCACAATCCACATCCAGCTGTGGACAGACTGAAAAGCAGTCTGATAAAAATGGAAAGCTTTAACAGAGACAGTCCAAGTGCAAGTCAACCTCAAATGGGTAATCCCTGAAACTGCCTTGACATGGGCATTTTGAAAAATAAAAAAATCAGTAGTTTATTTAATTTGCATTATGATGAAAAGGAAATTCAACTGAAATACATGGACAACCGTGGAGACACGTGTGAATAAAAAAACCACAAGCTACCAAACAAAAACAAAACAAAACAAAAAACCAAAACACAAACACACCCCAAACAAACAAACAAAAAACCTCAAAAAACCCAAAAAGATCTGGGTCTTGTGAGAGTCTGCTCACCAGCCAGGGAGGACTTTAAAACAGGAATCTCGTAAACTGCAGCAGCATAGGAAAAATCTTAATAATAACCAAAATTGAACAGTTCAGCAAAAAAGGATTTTGTTTTTAGAAGAAGTTAAATATAAAAGAAGCCAGGAATTATGCCAGTGGAAAGGTATGCTAACAATCTATTCTAGGCTGTATTCACAGTCACAAACTCAAACACATACCAGTTACTTGCTTATCATAAGTAGCATAAAATGTGTACAAGAAAAGGCAGCAATGACCCTGCCTAAAGAGCAGCACATCACCTTAGGGTATCAGTGATAGGAAATATTAAGTTGTATTTTATCTTCTGTTTAGAGCAAAACCCCAGCATCCCTAATGTTGTTTCCATTTGCTATTTACATAATTAAGTCACCTCCTCACAGTTCAAATACCCTTACTTACTACTCAGGTTACTTCCAATTTCCCAGATGGTCAGTCTCCAGAAAACATTATCTGAGCCTCAGCCACTTCTTGGTTAAATCTATTCTGATGGCTTATTAGTAGAATAATTTATCAGCTGTTAAAAGAATTATTTTTTACAAATTTGTTTTCTATGTAAATCAGGTTCCATGAACTAGGATGGAATTCCAGCCTTTTCAAATTCATTTTAATGTGAAATGCTGACATAGAGTTGTAACTTTGATTATTTTTTCTGTTTATGTTATTAGCAACCAGTTTTTCTGGCACTCTTTCCTGTTCCAGTTCAATCACTCGGTTGAATTACTTGAACTCCTGATGAACTGCACCAAAAAAAGGAAAATTAACTAATGCCTCATTTGATCTTGTGACCATAAAACTTGTGTTTTCATTCCCTCTTTAACCTTTGACCATCTATTTTCCCCTTAATTTGTGTGTTATGTACCTGATAGTTTTAAATTTGTTTCTTTTATTCATGGAAAAAGACTCTGCTCTGATGGTTGATCTGCCCTCTGTTCATTTTAACCACCAGTGACTTTATTCTGGATTCTCATCAGTAAGCACACACTTAAAATCACTTCTTCATAGCCCATCATGTATATGTAATTTAGCTTACTGTATGCCCTTTACCAGAAATGCATGGCTGTTCTCATAAAAAGCGTCAACTAAGCTAAAAGAGAAAACAAGCTACAGGAGAGTGAAATGGCAGGTTTTATAAAAGCTCCTTGGCCAGTTTCACAGAATCACAGAATCAGCTGAGTTGGAAGAGACCCACAAGGGTCATCGAGTCCAACTCCTTGCCCTGCACAGAACCATTCCCAAGATGCACCATGTGCCCAGTTTATTACTTTATTCAAGTCCTCTCTTTTTCACATTGTTATGATGGACTTGAATTTATCTTATGCCACTGGACTTAACTGGTTTTTAAACTGTTATTAAACACCTGAACACAGGATAAAACATTTTTAAAACACATGCAGACTGCAATAAAATATGGTCCATCTACAGCCCAAAGTGAAAGGGGAAGATTTCATTAATATTGCTAATGAGGTCAAAGATTCCAATTATGGCTCACATTTGACATCAATACCCTCCATTTGTGTGAATATTAAATTCATGGATGCCAATCCTATGTACATATGGTCAGTATGGGATTCAAATCCCTTGTCTTGAATAGTTTCTTATGTTTGCTCACTAGATTACAATAAGAACACCACACATGACCTTTATTTACAAATATGGGTGCACTAACCCACTGACTACAATTTTGGCTTCTAATTACTGGGTGAACTAAAGACTTGGAAAGCAGATACAGGCTTCTAGCCATGATATCCATGCTGGTGGCCACAAAGGGTCCTGGATTTGAAGGCCAGCAGGTCTTTTTCTCCTGAGTAAATAAAAGTCAGCATCAGCAGTGTCATTCCACACAACCTACAGACTTCCTATTGTTCTGCAGCAATATTCATTATCTCAGCATCAGCACTGCTGAAACTAAGGGCAGCTTTTACTTTTGTTAACTTGAGCTAACGTCAACTTTCTGTTGACAAGAAGGAAACCAGGATCAAGGCCTGATGATACAAGTGACACATTGACATGGTCTCTGTGAAATCAGCCTTGCTCTGCTGCAGATGGCAGCATTCATGTTCTGGGACACAAAAGAGCCTGTCCTTGGGTTTTCTCTGTAACATCCTACTTCATTTACATCCAAAAGCCAGTTTAATTTTTTAACTATGCAACAAACTTTGCCAATACTGAGAAGACTTTACGCTGTATTTCTAATTCTTTCATATAATAGAGCAGGGAAAGGGTCATTTCAGGTTATACAACTTCACCACAGGCATATGGCAGTGAACCCAGAGCACAAACACAAAACCTCCCTCTCCTCCAAAGCAGATGGCATGCTGATCAAGTAAGGTATAATCTAATGCTAACTGCACTACTATTATCTATTGAACCAATACCAGTATAAACCAGTAAAGACAGAAAAAACCTAAGGCAGGGGAGGTGAAGCGGAGGAAGACAACAATAAAAAAACAGAGTAAGCCAGTTGTAAGAGAAGACAACCCATTGCAGCAGAAACAGCCTCTTTTCAGTTACATTCAAGATTTAAAACCTAGAAATTGCAGTAGATAAGGAATAGCAATGGCCCTCACCCTGTTTTAGAAGATGTTGAGATATGCTCGAGATACTGGCCCAATTCCCTTTGCTCTTGCACTGTACTGGGCACCTGCCAGGGGCTAAATATCCCAGCTGCTTAGATAATTACATATTTATGATTTTGCCGAGAATTCTTAGTCAAAGCTTATTTTTGAACTGTAAAATGCTTAGAGAAACAGCAGAGAAAGTTCTCTGACAAATGCTACTTCAAAACAGAGCCAACACTTCAATTTTTTTAAAGGACATTCATTTCAGTTTCAGTTGATTCATTCAGTGGTGAACTTTAATGGCAGAAAAAGGAGAAAAGGGGTGTTTTCCCTCTCAGCCAGAAAGGGATCTTGCTAGTGTGTTTAACTTGCTCTCTGTAAAGAAACAGAAAATTAAAAAACCCTTCCAAAAATGATTCAGAATAGTGTACATACAATTTTTAGTGCTTACCACAGTTTGCACACTACCACACGATGGAATTTTCTTTTGTATCACATTATTAGTAGTATTTCCTCTTCCACACATAGACCACTAGATTAGCAAATTCATGCTGATCCAATAAATAGAACTGATGTATGAACATTTTGAAATATAATTATTTAGCCACAAAAAATTATCACATAAAATGCATTGCACTTCACCTTCCTTCATTGACAACAGCATCCACTAATTTCAGAAGGAGCAAAACAGTCCAAAATTTCATGTTGTCTGTACATTTTAGACTATTTTAGAACCTGCTAGAAATAATATTTTTTTTTCCTTTTAAGGCTGCACTTCATAAACTGTACAACCAACAACCTCAACAATAAATTTCATTAACACTTTTAGGCCCTACTGTTCAAAGTGCTTTCAAGCTTGGTTAGCTTTATGCATGCAAATGCTCCTTATTTATATGGCAAAATAACTACTCCTACACAAAAAGTTATATGTAGGCACATGCATTTGTATTTCATAGAATAAGGGCCTTAGTCCTGTAGAGTTATTTATTTTGAATCAGTTATTCTAGGCTTTTGAGGGCAACACCTTCAGTACTGTCAAGTTTCATAAACTCTGGAAAGCAGGGGTCCTTGTCTCAGTATAACGACAACTGACCTTCAGCTCCACCACCTTACAAAGAGCTGCTCATCTGCAGATACTCATTATATATACCTCTAGTTGAGAGATTCCATTCAGCTCCTCTTGAAACAAAGCCAGTTTTGCAATTCCAGTGCAAAAACCTTGGAGCTAGAGGCACAGACCTCCAGCTGTCCTTGGCAGGTACCAGCAGAGACAAGGCTTCCACACCAAACCCAACTCTCCAGCTCATATCCCCTCCCTTGGTGGTCTTCCTTTGCATGGAAGCATTTCAACATTCAGGCCTGGCAGATCAGTATTTGGATGGGTTTAGCTGTTGGGGAAGCACAGGCTAATAGTTATATCCATTTATTCATTCACCTGCCTTCTAAGGAGTGTGAAGGTCACAGGTACCTGTAGGTACCACACAAAGGTATTCAAATTAAAAACAACTTGGGGAAATTTTTGCAGACATCTTCCAGTCCCTTCACTTAGGAGTGACTTACTCATTCTCCCCAACTCCTCCAAGCTCTCCTGCTGTTTCTGAGCTCAATCCCCTGTAGGCAGTTACACTGAAATGTTGCACCCATGGAATTTGCTGGCCCAAGAGACTCAGTGCCTGCAGAGCTGTTCTATAACATCTCTTATGTGTAGGAACAGTTGACATAACACACAATAGGTGTGTTACACCCTTGAAACACGGTACAATGTGTTCACCTAAAAGTAGGCAGCACTGAAAAGAATGGATTTAAATCACCTACTTGGTATTCCCCCCAAGACAGTGAGGACATGCCTTAGCTGTTGATGACTCCATTTGCCTGGAGACTAGGTAATTTTGTGTTCCTATCCTCAGACCTGTGCCAGTTAGTAATAAACAAAAACATCCCCTACTCTCTTCTGCATTAGACCTTTTTAACTGATCAGGGTGTCAATCTTTGTCAAACCATCCATGTAAAGGCTCAGAACCTGGACACAGTGTTTTCCAGGATGCCTGTAAGAAGGCCACCACATTGCCCTGCTTGAGTCCTTCACAGCCCTTTCTGGTTACCTCTGCCAAATTAAACCCATCTCAGCAAGCTGTCATAGAGAGTCACAAACTGGTAGCTCCCACCTTTCTGTAAGCTCCTGGGTTTTGCACAGTCCATTCTGTATTTCTAAATTTAGATATACATCTATATGTGTGTATAAATACATGCACAGATAAGCACACTCCTATATTCCCACACTATTTATGTGCACACACACAAACCTGCTTCAATTACTTGCAAAGGCAGAAGGGCAAACTGGTTTGCCTCCAAAACTCACAAAAAAGCCTTGCAAGACACAATGGAAAATCTCTCTTGGGTAAGCTACAAGTTCCATCACATAATAAGAAAATTTATTTCCTAAAGCCCTTGTTGAAATCCTGATGTCATCTTTTGCTTAGACCAAAGATCCAAGACTTTAAATTTTTATTTCCGACACATTCATTAATTCTTGTGACCACAGATTAAGTACCCAGTTATCAGCCTCTAAATGAACCTTCAAAATCCTAGAAAAGTAGCATTAGACACTTACTTTCCTGCAATTACCAGGCCTTTTTCATTAAGCCTTTGCATCTTTCCTTTGAAATTGTGAGGAACATTAAATTTGGCTGGAAGAATCGGAAGGAGAACTTACACCCACTGAACACAGCCATGTTATATCACAATATCAATATTTAATTTTCTAAAGAATTGCCAACAACTACAATAATTTTTAAGGACTAACTAGTATTTTACCCTATTTGGTTTTCAGTTAACATATATAACATATGTATGCATATCATAACATAATATGATGCAAAAAATAAACTTCTTTTAATTACCTTGAAAATTAAAAGTCTAAGAAAAGAACAGAAGAGGATGGAGTATGTGTAAAAAAAATAAATTGTTATTTTGGGGTTTTTTTACTACTAAGAAATGGAACTGACAATCAGGATTAAAACATGACCAAAAATGCTACAACGATTTCTCAAGGGAATCAGAAATTAATTTCTTATTCAAATATATGTGTTGAACATGGGCAACCATGGTTAAAGCAAAGGCTGTTTGGGAGATGTACAAAACCTGCTTTCTTCAGTGATCTCTGGCCCACACTTTGTTTACACACAACAATGAGAAAAACATAATAAAAACCTCTAAAAGTCTTTTTTACTGTACAGGTTTAGTTACAACTGCTTTGGGGATGGTAAGAAAAAGTGTCTAGCTTGTCTCTTAAGTCTACATTCAAACTATTTCAAAATTAGTCAGATGTGAGTAATGGTTTAGAAATCTCTTGAATAATAAAGTATAACAACTTATAACACAAAAACAGCCCTCAAAGACAAGAGTGGGGAGTACTTCACTCCACTGCAAGTAACAGCTGAGTATGTTTTACGATCACTGTAACAACTACCATGCCCTTGAGACTGTGCAATTCCGAATTTCCAATACAATTTGTAGAGGGAAAATTAGGACAAAATACAGTAACATTTCAAGTACAGTCTCACAGTATTTTAAAATTTTATGAAGTATAAGGACTAGGTTAATACGAAATGAGTCATGTTTTTAAGAGAGGCAGTAATGCAGATCAGTATCTTAAATCATAACTAAAATAACACTCAACCACTACAAAATAAAAAGAAAACAGAGTAGCTTTTGGCTGGAAAAAAGGTCAACAACAACAATAAAGATTTAACAATACAAGAAAAGGCTGAGAGCCCTGCTCATTTCAGGACTGAAAAGTTAAAATACCAGTCTGAGTGACCAGGTAAATGCTATTCTTACTCACTCAACAAATCCATTCCCACATGAAGTTCAACTCAAATTAATATAAACTCTACTCATATCAACTCTGAGCCTAAAAATCAGACTATTAAACAACATACATGCTTGGTGCAGATCTTCTGATTTCAGAGGTATATTTGCTTTGTAACATATGTATATTTGTGACAAATATATTATATTTCACTCCCTGATGTCTTTGGGAGTTAACAGAATTGCTCACTACCTCAAAGTAAAGGAGCTACATCCAAGCAAACTCTCTTTGAGCATCATTTTCCTCACAGGGCAAAGACAGTGGAGTTGCAAAGGTATAAATGAGGCTGCAATTGATTTACACATTCTTCAGATCCATTTCCACATGCAAACCAAGGGAAACCAGCTCAGCTCTCAGATCCAAAATTGAATTTTCAAAGCAAAACGTTCTAAACATTACCCCTTTAATTTCTGTACTGAGCACAATGAGAGAGAGATGCCTCAAATACAGAATTCACACTGCCACTTTATGCATCTAATTCTTACAGCAAATGCTGAAGGTACCACTCTTGTACACCTCAACTGTGACAACATAAGATACCAAAACTGCTGAAAAGAGGTTGTTTGATCTAAGTTCCCAGCAAGTTCAGCAGTAAAGTTCCAGTCCTCCCCTTCAGGCCTCAGCTCTGCTTTCCATCTGCACAGCTATCACAAAGCACCAGCAAACCATAGGGATAGCCTGAAAATATGAATTTGCAGCAGTCTGTAACACTAACATTCAGAGATGCAATAAGAAGATTGCCCCTTTCAACAGAAACTAAGATTTTAACTTCACTGGTCTTACACTGACAAATGGGCTGAAGTAAAATACCCCTGACAATGCAGAGCTGGCTTTGGTTTTTTCTGGGAAAAGCTGTTAGTATTGAAACAAAGTGCAGAGAGCACCCAAGTGGGGGCAACAGAACACTCGGCTTGGCTACAGCTCACCCCAAACAGGCCCTTGGCCAAAAGAGGAAGCAACACCAGTTACCAACAGGATGAGTATGTTACTGTCAAGTCACTCTTCTCACTTCAAAATTAACATGCTGCCCTACTTTCCACAGGGTAAAACCAGGTGCTAATGTAATATTTCTGTCAAAGAGCATAATGGTCTAGATGTTCCTTAAGAAATGAAAATAATCCACTTGAATACTAAAAAGTAGTTATTCTAAAAATACTATTTGTAGTGTAAGCCTGCTAATGGCATGTGTGCAAAGAGAAACCATGCCACCTTTAGTCAGTTAAAAAGGTACTTACCATTGGCAGTGCATTGATATGCAGAAGTTTTCCTTTCGGGTGCCTCTTGCCACAGAAGGGTGATACTGACAGGGAAATAAGGAGACAAAATAGGAAATGTTAGTATTTATTATCTTGAAACCACAGCTACCGACATCTAAACACTTTGAAAAGCCCCAAACAAAAATCAACATTCCAGTGATATGACTTCCTAAATGGTTACATCCACTGTAAAGCAGTAAAAGAAAAATCTGTTTTCCTAACACATCCTGCACTAAATAACTCAATTTATATACACAGGCGTGCCCATGAGCCCAAAGAGTTACCAACTCCAGCAGTGACCTCAGTGATTAAAAAAACCACCAGCTCACACTAATTGCTAGCAACACTTGACAACATGTAAATAACAGAAATCTTCCTAGTGCAAAATTCAAGAGAAATCTTGTCCACCTTAAAAACCCAAACAAAAACATAATCCAAACAAATCCACACTCTCCTACATTTTAATAATTTTCTTTACACATCAACAGTAATTTTTTGCACCCTACAATAAAATAACTAAGTATAAGCACACAGCTTTTGACATCCAAATATGAGGTAACTCCATCCACTACAACACATTTTTATTCAGCAGTGACAAACAATTTTTATCCACACTAATATTCCTGAGTGGTTGCCCTCCACACAAATACTTGCCAGACGACTTTTCTTTAGGACATAATCTAATCACCCACTCAAAGAGCAGGAAGGGTGACAGATGGACATGGGTGACTAATGAAGTATTACCAGACTATTTTTAGATTAAATTCTTTACCAAGCATCTGCAACCTGTGGTCAAAAAACTTTTACTATGAGTAAAGAATAACTATAGTTTGTGGGACTCGTGATCAACACGAGGTTCTCACATGCAATTTTCAAGCTCAACCAGCAGGAAATCATTCATTATAGAGCCATTATTTTTGGACCCAGCCAAAAAAAAAAAAAAAATAAAGAAAAATAAAAGCTGCAGCATTTGGGCTTATTTTATTCTTAGAAGATCCCACAAGGCAGGCAGTAACATCACCTTCACAGGGCAAGCAAGAGGCACTGCAGAGGATGCTGAGGAATGCTGGGAATTGAAAGAATTTGCAAACATGCTCTTATTTCCTTGCTTAGCTGTACTTGTGCTGCAGAAAATATGTAAATAGGCTGAGTGAAACTCCACTCCTCAAGAGGTGCAGTATCCTATGCAAGGCTACTCAGAAAGCTTTTTTTCCACAGCCAGAGCTGCTGACCAGCTGAGAAGACAAAGCTTTAACACCTGCTCTGCAGACTCCATAAAAACATTATTTGCTTATAACAAGAGTTTTCCTTAAAAGCAGAACAAAACAGCAACCAATATTCTTTTGAGAACAATCTAAATCATGATAAAAGCTATGTTCAGAGAAAGGCAGAGGAGGGCTCTGCTTCTGAGTGCGACGCTTGGTTTGGGTTTTTCCATTTGGGAAGGAACATTGCAAACATAAATAAAGGGATGATTGCACAGACATAAACCATTTTCTTCAAGGAAAAAAGGCTTTCTTCGGTACACACTGCCCAAACTGTCTCCTTCCAGCACCTCTTTGCCCTTGTGCAATCTCAAGTGCAGTACTTATCATCGAAGCCAGAGAGGGAAACCTTTCTGCCTGATCCGTGGAAGAGGCTTCTTGTCCTTTGCTTTACATCTAAACAGGGCAGTGACACGGAAAGAAGCTGGAAGCAAAGACCCAAGAGAGCAGAGAATTAGAAAAGAAAGGGTTCACTGACTTCACTTCATTCCTCCTTCAATGTTAATTGGTTGTAGGCTCCAGTTTTAAATAAAGACGCTTGAAGCGATGTGTAAACAGAAAATTCTGCAATGTCCTTCTTCAGAATCAATTGCCGAGTACAAATGCCTCATCAGCAGCTTTTTTTCTTTCCAAATTTATCTTATTGGATTTTGGCATGTACCTTGAAACAATGCAGGTGACAGTTATAATTTATTGATTTCAGACTATCTTTCACCTTTATATTCCACCATGTTACAGTGATTTAAACAGGTGCCCAGATGTAGTAACAGTTGTTCCACATGACACTTAAAGGGCATCTGGTGGATTATTTTTAAGTTGATAAGGCACACCTGGGGAATGCACAGCAGCTTGTGAGTTTGGATCCTTCATCTTGGAAGGGCTGGAATGGCTCACCACTGCCTAGTGACTAATGTGTTCAATATCAATTGAAAATTGCTCCCCTCAACTTGAAAAGAAAGATGATTTTGCCATGTGTGCACTGACACATGTGCTCAGAGCCAGTGCTTACCAGCCTTGCCCACACCAGTTTTTTCTGCACAAAATGACATAACTGATGCCCACGTCCCTCAGAGATTTGGGGCCAAACACTTGGTGCAACACCCAACATCATCTCCCTGTGAAGGGCAGCCTACCCTGCTGTGTGTACAGAGCCCAGCCACGCTCCAGGCCTTAAACCCAGCCTGCATGAGCCAGGCAATTCCCACCTGCAGGGCTAAAACCAGCACACCAAACCACCTTCATCAAAGCAGCACAAACCCATTCAGGCTGCTTGTACAGATTGGGCTGCTGCTATCAACCAAGTAATAATCATATGGTACCAAGGAAACCACAGATAAAAACAAGCCTGGCACCAACACAGTGACAGATCTGGTTATAAACACACAGTCCAGATGCACACTGATGTTAGTCCTTACCAAACACAATCAGTTCAAAGCAAGGAGTTCTCTAAATGCTACTTGCAGAAATATTTAACCATTTCCTTCCAGAAAGGTTGCTATTGGTGCTACTTTCTCCGTCCCAGACATTATACTGGGTTTGTGTTATGGTTAAAACAATGTTTTTTGCGTGAGCTATGAATTGCTCCTGTTCCCCGTGTGAACTTGTGCACTTATGCTTTTTTCTAATCCTCTTAGGATCGCACTGTTTATGCTACTTTCTGAGATTTTGGTGCTATCTGAGCTCTAACAAAAAATTTAGTCATTAGATGTTGTGCTTTCCGAATCACAAAAGCCTTCTAAGGACACAGTATCTTTTCTTCTAAATTATCCTGGAGTATCCTGCTTTTATCTGAATTCAGTATCTGGAAAAAGTGTCCTAATCAAAACAGAATTAAAAATAACTAAATCCTGGATATTCCCCTCAGTAACTAGGCTACAAAAACCATGAGACAATAACTTTAAAAGCCTAAATTGAAAACTAATCACTCCATTGAATCCTTCCTTTCATTTGGTTAATAGGCACATACAAAGCTAATGGTGATTCTACCACTGCTGTGCTTGGAACATAAACAGAGAAAACCAAAGTTATTTCTTTTAATCACAGTTCTACAGTGATGTATGGCAATTTTTTTTAAACCATTCAGCACGTCTACAACAACATCTGTTTTTCAGATCTGACAGGGAGGCTAAACTGAGACAAATACCAACTCAGAAAATTCAGGAGAAACAAATATGTACAAGTGTGTGTGTGAGGAGAAATCAGCACCACACACAAGATGTCGTTAAAAATTGTCATTACTTGAAAGTGGTAGGTAGCAATAGGGTTCCTAGTGACAAAATAACATGCACAGACTGCTCCTGTACTTCACTCTGGGAGCACGGCGTGGGCGAGGATGTTTTACAAGAAGCCTCATCAGGGGAAGCACTGAAAGTATCTAAGACCTGCCCAGAGACACATCCACACAAATCCCTAAACTCTACCTGAAACAGCTCTTCTCTGTCAATTGAGAAATTTTTATTTCCTGATCTTTGTTCTTTTACCTTTACTCCATCAGAAACATAGAAAAAACCTGATGTAAGCTGACTTTTAAAAGATGTTTCAAAGAAGAAATGCTTAACTTGTACATTCATATCACATTAAAGCTGCACAACTTTGCACACTTCAGGAATGCTCTTACATAGAAAAAGCACCTGCATGTCTATGGACACATGTGAATCAACTGCTAAAACAGAGGGTATCTGAGGGGACAAAGAATAAGAACTGGGCAAGCAGACAGCACTACTCTGGAGAAAAGTTCATCCAGATACAGAAACCACTCATTGCAAACCCACAGAAACAGGATTCACTGTGCAATGAGAAACACATGACAAGTCAGACCAGAGCAAAAGAATACTGCAGGAATTTAAACACCAATTTCTGTAACAGTCAAAAACTGAGGCAATCACAGAAAATAGCTCATAGCCCACTGAAAGGGAAGCAAGCTGAATTGCTGGAGAGGAAACCAACTCGGCCAACTCCATTAAAAACCCATAATGTACCCCAGTAATCTTGTCAATACCAATCAGCTGGTAGGAAGGCAAGCAGCACTGCAGCATCATTTCACTTGCAAGGCATTTAAATGAAATTCATTAGCAAGTAATCCAATTCACATAAACTGGAAGTTAGAAGGTCCTAGAGAATGAAGTTAAACCCAGTCTAGACTGGGAAAGAGTATAAAGAGTTATTACCCAAAGCACTCTTATGCCAAAGGACCTTAAAGCACTCAAAACCCCACCTGCTAGCTGCAGGATGGGGGCCCACCTGTGAAAATTCAAGGTAGTTTCCAATTTGTGGAGCTTTTCTTCCGAAAAAGGTGGACATGATGACTACTGACATATTGATCAAAACAGTAGCATATTGACAAATAATTTTTCTGTGTTTTTAGTATAGAACTGAGTTTTAAATTCATCACTGGAATATTAATCAGCTAAAACAACTTGTCAAACTGGGTGCTCTCAGCAGACTCACTTCAAATAGGAAAGAGAAAAACATTTTTCCTTCTCTAAAAAAAAAAAAAAAAGGAATAAAAATCTGATGTGTAACATTTAGGGACCACTCTGTTATTACAGATTTCAAATACATACCTAAAAAACTGAACCAAGACACAAAAAATCCCCCAAAAACACAAAACAAACAAAACAAAAAAAAAAATCAGAATTTTTTCCCCATTCCCTTTCCTCAAAGTAAGAACAGACATATTTCCCATATACTAATTCAGCCTTCTCCAGCTAACTAAATCAACTCACCTGCACTGGTAGGTGAGAACCCTTCCCTTCTCCACTCAGAACTCAGACCCAGTTAACTCAGATGAGCCTTCACAGCTGAAGGAAGGCCACAGCTGCTTTTGTCAACATGGAAATGTGTTTGCAGTGAACTGATAGTTGCAAGGTTAGAAGGACTTTTAAATTTGACTCCAATGCGGGATATGGAACAAAGCTCAAACTGCTTTCCTGGGAAAATCACCTTCTTCTGCTAACAGTGTTAGCTTGCCTCATCTATGTTTTTAGACAGATACTGTGTCTAAATCTGTGGTTTTAAACAGATACTGTGTTTTCAGAACAATATATTCTTCTGCTTTGGGATTCACAGTAGCCATGCAGAAGAGCTTATCTAGATTATGGCAAGCTTAATTTAGTGAATTAATTAAAATTGTGTCTCAAATATGCCATGACTTGGTGAGGTGGGACACATGTTTTACACAGACATCACATTTGGAACTAGGCTTAAAATGTTTACAAAAGGAAATCTCCCAAAATAACAAAAGGACTTGACAACATTGTGTTATTTCCAACCTCAAGGAGTGCAACCACTATGGGAGCCCTGGCTGGGTTTCCCTCAGTGTTGGTACCACCACCACCTTTAGTTCTTTGGGGCACCCAGAAGTCAAACAGGGCATTCTTTCAAAGTAACAGCTCAGGTGTGCATTTTTGCCAAGCTAAGGAGCTGCTGAGGACACTCAGACAATGCAGTGGGGCTTGGTTTCTGCTGCAAGAGGTGTTTGCAGACAGCCTGACGTCAACAGGCCCGAGCTGTCCCGCTGTGGCCACTGACCCTGAACGCTGTGTACACCCCGTGGTGCTGAAGTGACTCTCCCTGTCTGAGGACACAGTAGGAAGGCTGGTTGCCTTCTGTCTGCCCGCTGCAGGAATAATTCCCAGGATACCTGCCCTTGCAACAAAGGGTCAGGTTTAAAAACAAAGGTATTCCAAAATGTTCTTAAAAATCTACTTTGCTTGTGATATTGCGTATGTGATAGTAGTAGCATAGAGACTGAAGAGTTAGGATCCAAGAATTCCTTTAAAATAGCCCTCAAAATTATAAATTACTTTTAACAAAAGCACTTAAAAATCCACAGGTATAAAAACATCTTTCTGAAAACTAAGTCGCACCAGAGACAAAAAGCAAAGTTCGTGATGGAGCTTGGGCTCATACACTCCAGGTGTTCCTGGGATACAGCTCCACTAAAATAAGGTGCTTATAATAATGTGTTCCAGATTCTTCCTAAAATTATTATTACTATTATTATTTTGTGCAAAGCCAGAGGAAAACATAAGGCTCTCACACTGCCAAAAACAGGTAACACTGAATACCCTGAAACCATCAATTAAATGCATCAAGGAATAATTTCTTTTTATTTTATGTTATTTTTCAAAGATACTGGTCAACAAAAGCTGCTGCACTTCTGCTTACAGTCCCCTCTCATTTTCCCAGGAACTTTCAAAACTGAGTGACACCTGAATCACAATGTACTCAGGCAGTTGTATCACCTTTCCAAACTACTACTGTGTCTGGGTTATATTTTCACACAAATAACCTACAGATGAAGTTCCTCCTGTACAGGTAAACCCTGTGACTAAGTAGCAGACATGTTGCCCAAGACCAAGCACCAGAAGGATTTTTTTTCCCTTTTTCCAAATCTTCACACCATGACACCAGTAGCCAATACCATCTTTCCTACAACCTTTGGCCTCTGCTCTTTCCATGTCTCCATCACTTTTCCAACAGAGCAGTTTTGCAACCTCAGCTGAGGGCTCTGATTCACAAAGAGTTAAAACCTACCTGGAGAGGGCTGCCCATGTTCATGCACTGCTTATCCAGCCATCCCTGCTAAAAGGACAACTTACTCCTTCACAGCAGCTACTGAGCTGTGACAAATTGCAGAGCAGGGTATAGGAATAAAGCCTGAGCTTCTCATTAGCACGGCAAGCTAAACTGCCCCTGAGAAGGGAAGCCTTCCCTGCAGCAGGGGCTGAAGTCACAGAAGGCAGAGGGACAGCACACTCATTCCCAAAGGAGCTCTCTCTTGTCCCTAAGAGCTCAGAGGTGTGGCTCACCTGAAGGCTTTAGTTTAGTTTTAAGCTCAAGTCCCATCCTAGCCGAGATCTAACTGCTATTGTGTGGGGAGACCTCAGTCTACCCTCATCTACCCTCTCCCAGCTGGGTGTTCTCAACACTTCCTTCCTCTAAAAAAAATTAAGTTTTCTTCCACTCAGCTCTTGAAGCATCCCACTGCAGGGTCAGAGGAGGACAGAACTGGCTCAAGAAAGGAAGAGGAAACACAGCCCTGAAAGGGAAGAAATGCAGGAGCAGCACTGCCCTATAGCTCTATTATCAAATACATGTTTCTAAAGGATGCCTGGTGCCTTGGACAGAGAAAGGGAGCCCAGCACAAAAAGCTCTCAGCAAACATGGAATGATGTACGAGGTACGAGCTGTACCTCGACGAGCAGCACAGACACTAACTGTATAAAACAGGTATCTGCTATTCTGTTGTCTTTTCAAACCATTTAGACACCAGAGCTGTTTGTCTGTCACACTGACTTAATAGCAAAATAGTTGCATCAATATTAGACTTGTACATGCAGTAAGAGACACCAAAACCTGTTCCAAAGAATAGTACAGAGAAACATAGCAAAATATTTACTTTAGCACTATGGTCAAGGAGAACAACATCTATTAAATAAATGGACTGAAGTCATTAATCAACAGCAGCATATTAAACTAATATAATCATGCCACTTGTTCTTTGATTTTTTTTTAACAACAGGACTTAAGCATGACCAAGGAAAACATGTATTTGATTCATCAAAGACAACATATTCAAAAGAATGGATCATTCAGGAAATGAAACCACAGCAGAGAGGTTTTACAAAGATCATCAACTAGACCATGATTAATTGGTAACAACATAACAGTGCCCTTATTCAAGCCCGTGCTAAGCAGTAAAGAGGGTTTAGCTATATGTATACACTTGAAGAATTGAACTATGTACCTCCAGGATAGACCTAGGTGGTATATCCTGAAATTAAAAAAAAAAAAACAAAAAAAAACCTTCTCCTAAAAATACTGTTTCATATGTTAATTAACATTTCAATTATGTTGGTTTTCCTGCCTGTAGGAAAAGGTTTTTCCCTATTGAAAATGAGTATAAAAAAACCCTAAGCAAACTTATTTTGTTGCCAAAATGAGTGAAGTCAATATTTTTGTTTCACTGGAAGTATTTTCTGTTGGATTTCCTACGGTCATTGCAGCTGTACAGCTCAATTTATATCCCTTTGAACTTACATGTTACACATACAGAGCAACACACAGCAGGTGTTTATCCTACAAACAAGTGAAAGAGGGATTAGATAACCTATTACACCACTTTACAAACAATTTCAAAAGCAGAAAAAAGAATGCTGATGTCAGTTAAGGGATCAGTCTCAAGTACAGCTATGTGACATCACCGACAGGAGAAAAAACCAGCAATTTCACAGGAGCAAATGTTAAGGGCACGAGAAGACTCAGGTCTGTCTGGTGAAGATTGGGAAGCTGCAAATACATTTTAAATAACCAGGAAAAACTTCCCCATAACAAAATCATGGAGCTGAAGACAAGTTAAGACAAACTCTCGGTGCCATGGGGCTTCTGTTATTTTAAACAAGAGCAGTAAGGACTCTGGAAGGAGTAATTCTGCCTAAGGAGAAAGATTAGTGTATAGTGTCTGATCTAACAGGGCTTTTCCCTTTCTTTACTTTTTGATTCTTATCTTGATTGTTTCACACCAGGAATCTGAAACTGGCTGAGCTGTGCATCCTGCAAATCTCGTTCAAACTGGAATAAGCTGGGGATAGGATTTCACCGATTGGGAATTTCATTTACAGATTCTGCCTCTGCAGTCACCTACACAATTCTCATTCTCTGTAACTGCTGTCAGGGCTTCACGAAACCGGTGGGTTTGGGACTTTTCTTCTATTTTTTAAGTCAACTCACATTTATCAGTGTGATCTACTAGACCAGTCAGAGACAATAACAAACTCAAGACCTCTGTTCTTGGTCTTTGGGAAATAAAACTTCCTTAATCTTTCACCTTGTTAAAGACAGAAAATTTACCCACATCTTAATATTAAAAGGTAGGAACCATCACTGAAAAGATTTGCTCCTGATGTGGTTTTTGCTCAATTTTCCATTTGAACCTACAGATATTTAGTTCTTTTTACTGATGGAGAATGAACAGAAGGCCTGTAAATTTTGCTGCTCTCTTTTGTGATCATGCTAACATATATCGGTTAACCAAGAAAGCTAGTGACAAATGCTCAGGGGAGGAGTATCAAACACTTGTCAAAAATACTCCACCTACCAAAAGAATTTCCCCTCAGTATCAAACACCAAATATTGGGGTCTGGTTCATCTCCAAACAGAACACTAGATATTACTTCAGTCACACCTAGTCAAGGGCTTTTCTTCCCTGTTTTTTTGAGGATACTTTTATGCCATGCTTTTCCAAGTCAGTGGCAGAATGCTGAAATGGAACAATATGAGGTGTTCAGCACTAATAAATACACAGACCCTACACAGCACAGAGGAATAAATGCACAGGACTTGGCAGCCCAATAATGATGCACCAACAAGTAATAAAAACCCAGGTTTACGAGCTGCTGCACTTCAGAAGAGACTGTTTATCGTATCAGATAAAAACAAGGTTCAATACATATATTTTTTGTTGTATGACACAGTACAACTGCAATCATTTATCAGACTTTTTCTTGTGTCTTATCTTTCTTATCACTGCCTAAGGAACAAGCAAAACCTTGGAATTATAGAAACATCTCAAACACTAGCACTTCTGACCCATTTAACATATCCCCTTCTTTTTTTACACCAACTTTACCCAGAAATAAAACCACTTGCCATATTCTCCCAGGAATACTACTACTGGACTGTTTTTGACACCTTTTCAAAGAAGTCTCGTCGACCCTCCTGGACTTGTAGCAGGCTGGGTGTGTTCACCACCTACACACTGACACTCCCTCTCCCACAAAAACAAAAAGGATGCAGTTTATTCTGCAACATCTGCAGACTAAACAATCTCAGTTTAAGAGCAATTAGCACTATTTGTTCTTTGGTCAAGTTAAGATAACTTCCTTGGGGCATTTTTAGCTAATCTGTTAATTCAGTGATTCAGAAAACTTAACTAGTTTTATCTTTTTGCTCCTAATAACTTCCTGTAAAGTAGTAAAAATCAAATTACACACATTAATTTTAGCCTGCATATGAAGAGTTAATTTTTATAACTTTACGGTGTAATGACTTTACTGCAAAATTCTTAACTGACTCGAGCAATTTGCCAGTCCTCAAAAGAACACTTGCCAAACATTCTCTTCAAAAAAAATTTGAAGAGAGTGGCTGCATGGACCAGCCAGAGACCGACCAGGGGCTCACAGGGCAAAGATGAGTGTGGATGAAGGGAGGCAGCCACAGGGAAAGTGCAAATAATTCATGCCAGAGAAGCACCAACAGTGTGAAGTGTCAGTAACACATGTATGGAAGTGATCTACAAAGCCTCCCATCACTGCAGGGAATTCCTCTGTCCCAGCACAAGCTGCAGAGCCATACAGGGTAAGATAAGGAAATAACTCTGGATTCCAGCAACGTGGTGCAATGGAACACTGCAGCAGCTTCTCCCTTCTGGTAGTACTTCATACTGCAGGAGCAACCTGATTTCACATGTAATTCTCCATGTACAAACATGTCACATCTCTCATATGACACATTTCAGGAAGAGAGGTGTACTTGCAAAAGCATTAAAGCCAACATCTGCATTTCTTTTGATTAACAAACCAGAAAGACACTCCTGCTCATCCTTAGTCACCAGCAGACATGACCTGGTGAGGTCATTTCAGCAGTCCTATCTCAGGCACTCCACCCAAACCCTCCTGAGGATTTTATTTTTCTCTTTTAAATTAACCGAATCTCTTGTAAAAAAAAAACTGTGGGCACTGCCCAAGATGAGAAGCTGAGTTGCTCATGGCCAGAGAGACCCAAAATGCCAGAACTGCAGTAGGGTGAACTTAAAAATTCTGGTATAAAAAGTAGACACTTCCATGACATTATTATTAAATATGTTTAGAATTATGAAATATTAAAATACAAATCCCTACAGATACCACACAGTAAATTTTAAACCCTGCTGCTTACTATTTTAACCAACAAGAACAAAACACAACTAAATGGTGGTGACTAAAGAGAACTGGAGGGCAGTGTCTCCACTGGCTCCCCCTGCCCAATGCTGCTGCCTCACAGCATGAGGGAAGCAGAACAGAAAATACTACAGAATCATTTCTGTTTATTCCTTCCAAAATCAGGCAGGTCTTCCATACTTGCAAAGAATTTGTATTTTTTTATAAAGTGAGTAAAAATCCTTTTGTAATTCTTTAACTGAAATTTTGCAGTGTTTTGACAACAGAACACACTGCAGGTATAGATATTATAGAAATACCACGTCAAAACTGAGTTTAGATTTTAATTTAAAATTCAATTTAAAATTTTGGCAACCTGTACTAAAATCTGATTGAAGCCACTAGAAAAAATATCAGATAAATGAAATAATCAAGCAATATTTACATTTTGAAGAAAACTAAGCAATCAGTGGAACTGCTGGAAATCACAGGCAGAGTGTTCATGAGCTAAAAGTGTTAAGTGGCCAGTTTTTACAGTGGCACAGAAATTATTTTTAATACCACAATTATTTTGCATTCAAGTGGCTTCAGTGCTTAGCATGTGCTCCAGACATTCAAGGATAAGAAATTTATCTGCCAGTTAGGAGACTACAAACCCCCACGAATTCCAAAATACTGAACAAGAAAATCAGTTCATTTCACTACTGTCAAAAGAGCACTTTTCCCAAGTCTGAAATGCAGATGTTTCCCTCTTTATCCAGTACACTGCAACAGCAAACAAAGTGAAGATTTTGTGCATTAGATACATGCCTTCCTCTAAACGCAGTTTGACACAATAAATTAGAAACACGCTATTCATCAACATGCAACTTCCTAAAAAGTCATAAAAACTTAAATAATTTGTATAAATAAAGGTTATGTGCTTTGACAAAAGCAGAGCAAAGCAGTAAATCAGCCTGATTAGCAAAATAAATATCACTTCTACTACAACAATTCAATCTTAGTAGCAAATCAAACATTTTAATAGATTGAAGCACAGTTATTTTCTCGACAAAGTTTGATTTCTCTAAATCCAAATCAAAATTACAATCAATTACTTCAAACAAGGGCTTCTACCTGTTGATTAAATTGTTTTCCCTTCAATACACACTGGGATTAGCAGACATTTCTTCTGGTATTAAATAGTCAAAGGTGTAAATTAAAGCCTAAAAGACCTCCTTAAAACATCTATAGTCAGCCTTGATGTTCACTACTTTCAAAAGAAAAAGATTCTAATAGGGCAGCAAAAGCACACAGCACTAGCTAGTCCCTCTGTCTCTGGATGCAAGTCATTGAAAACAGAGCCAAGGAAAACCCTAGCAGGACCTAACCCACATCCTGAGGTGCTTGGTGCTCCTTCAGAGGTAGAACAGTGAGCACCAAACAAACAAAAAAAGGAAATTTAATCATTCAGTCCTAGGTGAGATGGTTTTTTTTTTTTTTTTAAGCTTTGCTTTACCATTGAATTCAAAACCAGCAAATATATTGAAATAAACCACAAAGTTGTATCCAGACTACAGTAATCTTCAGGCAATGACACTGAGAAAAGAAATAATAAGAGGGCAGTTGCCACAGAAGTCACCTACCAAGGTAATTGTGCTTGCAATTATTTTTGTATTCAGTATGCATTCAAAACTAAGCTTTTTTTACACTTCACTTCTGTAATTCACTCCAGCAGTGCCACACTTGCTCTTGCTTCTGCAGGGAAGCATTCCCCAGAAGTTCACTGTGGGTATCATAAAATCTCAGCTCATTGATAATTAACTTGTACATCTCATCCACAAGTTTCTTTACAGTGCCTCCTCTGTGTCCCTCCTGGAACATCAGTGACAAACACCAAAGACTGGACCAAGAGGGCTGATTTTAACTACAAGCTGTGTCAGAAGAATAATCAAGTTGTTCCCATTTGTACAGCAGCAAATAAGGAATCAATAACATAAAATACATACATTATAAAAGAATAAACCTCAGAAACACTTTCTGAATTTAGGCTTCACTGTCTTACACACTTCAAAAACATGAAAGGCCCTGAAAGATCAATACAACCCATAAGAATCTAAGGTGCAGAAATCCATAATTTGATTTTTTTTAATATGGTAAATTGTACAGTAGCAAACACAGAGATAAATCAAAGAGATCTCCATACAAGAAACAAAATAGGTTATAAATCCAGAATTTATAAACTTCCCGTATCCCCAAATAGGGAATGTGGTGCAAAGAATTTATTACAGAACTTGTTTTCTAGTGGGCATTCAGGTATTTCTCATTTCAAGTAAAAACTTCTATTAAAGTAACAAGATCTCTAAGGATTTATCTCTGGGCTTTCTCCCCCACAATACTGTTAATTTTTAATGAGCTTTCTGAAAATTCCCTTTGCACTGAATCTCACTGGCTGGGGATGCCAAAGGACCCTTTGATCAGCAGACACAACCTTTTTGCTAGTTTTGGAGGGATTTTACTCATGGAAACTACAAAAAATTCTTTTGATCATGGCACCAAAACTCTGATTTCATATCACAGCTGGTTTGGAGCCACTGGGGGTTCGTGTTCTGCCGAGTCATTCCTCCTGTGGAGCAGCTGAGCTCAGGCTGGAGTCCCCAAGCAGAGGGCACTGAAGGGTTTGGGAGCCTGGATTGGCATTTATTGTCACCCCAGCTCCATCAGCATCTTGCCTGATTCACTTTGATTCAGTCCAGTGCCTGAGAAATTCCCAAACAAGGCAGGATGAATCTGCCAAGCCCTGCTGTATGTCCACACCACAAGAACACTTGCTGGACTGTTTCTAAGAATGGGACACCATTTGGGAGAGCTAAGAAAACAACTCATTAGAGCACCAGGAGAAAATCTTTTTCTCCCAGGACACTGCTGTGCCATGGAATAAAAAATGCTATTAAACAAAAATGATCAACTGCAAACAAACAGGAATAATTTGCTGAACAAAAAAAATCTTGCAGCTAAGAGACAATATAAATTACCATATGCAGACAGCTAGGATGCCAAAGGAGCAGGGGCCTCGCTGCCCAAAAAAATAAATCAGCAAATGCAGAAAGATGGTTAGTGACTATGTTTTGATTTTAGCAATAGAAATCTAAAATAATCCAAAATTGAGGATGTAATTGCCAAAAGGAAGAAACAAACAACACAGAAAAAGAATAATCAAGACTGGAGAAAAACAGATTATCAAAGGCACCTGCTATCACAAGAATAGAAATGAGATCTTCAGAAGCCCTGAAGGACTCCTTGCAGAAAAGAAACAAGAAAAAGCATAAAAACCCCAAGAAAGTGATCATTACTGATTTGATCATTTTAGCATACAAACAGAGATATACCAGGGATGGTAGAGACTGCCAAAGGGAACAAAACCCAAAAAGGTGGGGGGGAGTGGTGGTGAACATTCCTGTATTCCTCTTGCCTATGCCATGCCAGACACATTCCCCTTTTTTCCACTGCATCCAAACCCCTGCAACCTGTTGGCTCTGCATTGCTCCCACACTGCCAGACCACAGAGCTCCAGGAAAACACCAGCACGGGGGAGTGACTAAACACCTCTGAGAGACTAAAGCATCATCTCCTCAAAGATTTCCCTGCCTGCTCTGGCCATGGCCTCGGCCCTGAGACAGCATCATTGCTGTTATTTCTTCCCTCTGAGCAGCAAACACTCCCCATCCAGACAGCGCAGCAGACTCCCTGTGCTCTTCTGCTCTGATCAGAGATCTTTCTCCATCCCTCACCCTTGGCCCACACACACTACAGAGCACTTCAGGGTCTCTCTCAGAGATTGCACTCCCAGAACATGGGCTGATCAAACACACAGTGCACAACACATTTGACTCCCACATATTAATTATGTACCTCTAAATCCTAATGATTTCCCTAATAATTTTCTTACAGAACTTAAAATTCCCACGAAGGAAGATCCCCTTTGATATCTGAGCATTCTTCTGTAGGTAGAGACACAGTGTAAATACTGTTTTACAACAAACAGAAATTCTATACATTTCTACTCATTTGCAAGATGATCAAAACAAGTGAGAAGTTCTAAGAAGAGAACTTTAATTTTGTTCATTCACCCCCTGCATCTACCAGCTCCTTGAGTTCCTGCAGGAGTTCCTTGAGCATTTGGAGAAACCAGAAGATCCTGCTGGGAAGGGATAGGGAGAGTGCACATTATTTAATAACCAGAAACTATGTATGTATGAGAGACCTTTCTGGTTTTATTTTTGGCACAACTTATCTGCTGGTAGAAAGACTGTATTTTAACATGGAGAGGAATGTAATAGGAAATTTATTTTAAGAATACAGTTCTAGCAGGTCATAAAGATTGTATCATTATCCTCCTTGGACAGTAATTGGCAATAAGAATACATGCTCTTCTTTTAGTTTTTGTTCATTTGATGAGTTGAAAGAGAAATGATGTTCATCCAACATGCTATTTATTTAATATTCAGCTTTCCTGAACTCTTCTTATGCAAAGCACAAATGCTGACGATCAATTATTTCAGTAATCATAATTCAAGCTCAAATTTTACACTCTGTAAACACATTATCATGACCACCACATTATGCATTTGAAAAATTCCAGTTGCAGCAACCCATACAAATGAGCACACTGCATTAAGTTTACAGTAAAATTCTGTTCTGGCTAGACATACAAGGGGTTTTTTCATAACAGTAAAATGAATGAAGCACACATAAATGCTGAGTATTTTTTTATGCAGTGTACAAATGCACACATTCATACACAAACAGTCACGGAACTTGTTTCAAATATTGAATAAAAGTGAAAAATATTTATACTTGTCACTAACAAGAAGTTATTTCAAATACTGGATTTTATGTTTTTAAAATTAAATTACTGGGTACGACAGAGTAGTCAGAGGAGAGCTGCTGTCATTTCTGCAGGAAGATTTCCTATAAACTTCATCAGGTTGACAAGAACTAAGTTTTCCCAAAGCTACCGGTAGCTCTTTGGAAGCAATCTAGAACGCCCTCACACTCAGTGGGTGGCCTAATACATCCTGAAATGTAAGTCTATAATTAAATAAAAATTTGCAAAATTCAGTTTAGACTTCTTATGGGAACGCTTAATGCACATGTAATTGGGGTGTAACACAGGCTGCATTACATTTCACTGATAAACCATAACTTTTCAAATCAACGTTTCATGGAAATGCTTAGAAAATAGTTTGACGTTTAATGCAGCAAATAATAGTAAAAGGCTAAGCAGGGGAAAAGTGGGGCTGTTGCTGAAGGAGGTGGATGATTTAGTGGCAGCAGATGGGAGATAAGGCTCGTATCAGGGATTATTTGATCTTGACCCATGGGAGCAGATGGGCTGTGCCCAAGGGTGCAGAGAACCAAGGTCACAGCAAGGCCACCAAAGCCCGTGGAGCCTGAGGGGTCCTCAATGGCTACAGAAAGGCAGGTTTTCTGCCACCCTCAAATAAAAAGGGAGAGCAGCAGAGGGTATTACCCCAATTTATACCCCACAATATGGACCTATCCAGTCTGGAATGTGACCAGAGGGATGAATGACCACCAGATGGGTGGAAACACAGCTGGGCTCCAAACACAACAATTAATGGGTCCTTCAGCAACTGAGAGGAGGCCACAAAGTTGTTTAAAAGACTGGAGCACCTCTGCTATGAAACCATGTTGAGAAAGCTGGAGAAGCAAAAGCTTCAGAGTACATAAAGGGTTCCAAAAAAACCAGAGAGGGACTTTGTACAAGGGCACATAGTGACAGGAAAAGGGGAATGGCTTTAAAAGGACAGCAGGTATAGGTCACATGGGGGAAGAAATTGTTTACTGTGAGGGGACACTTGAACAGCTTTCCCAGAGAACATATGGATGCCCCATCCCTGGAATTGTTCCAGGCAGAGTTTGAGACAGCACAAGATGGCCTTTAATGTCCCTTCCAACACAAACCATTCTGTGGTGACCAGGAGGCCAGTAACACCTGGGATACTGCAGCCACCTCTCCTGGGACCTGACCTATCCAGTGACTCCACCAGGGACTTAGAGGAAGCCCAGGAATGCACTCTCATCAAGCTTGCAGGTAACACCAGTCTGGGGGCAACCAGCAGCTACACCTGAAACCCCAGCTGAGAGACCAGAAACCTTCTGGAATTCTGCAAGGACCAATGCAGGATGCTGCTCCAGGGAGGGAAGAGCTCTCCCATCAATCCAGGCTGAGACCCACAGCTGAGAAGAACCCGTGGGACTTGGCCAAGCACCAGCCAGTGGTGTTGTGTGCTCTTGGACATCTTGGGTCCTACAATTCTGTCTATTCACTGCTGTTGGGATACTTGACTTTGAAACCTTAATAACATGGTTTCAGCAGTTCTTTTATGAAATCAGCCCTGGTAGAAAAAACTATTCCAGCACATCCATGTCCAGCAGGTACTGCTGGCTGTGGAATTTTTGTTCCCAAAATGTGCACTTTGTCCTCAGAGAGAGCCAGTGCACAGCCTTCAGCAAAACTACTTAAAATTGTGATTTCTGCGTCTATAATTAAGCCACAATTGGCACTTTAAAAGGGGCACATTCTACAGTTCATGCTGCTAAAATAAATACTGTGTGCATGAAAAACTGCCACATGATGAGTGCAATGAGCATCTATGCTTATTTGCCAAAGGAGCTCCTTGAGTTTGTATTTAATTCCAATTTGTTATCAAGCATCTTAAAAGTCAAGCAATTGCAAAGTCCCATAAATATAGGTGACTATTTGAGTTTGCATTAATACAGTACTTAACATGCAAAACCAAATTAATTTATTTCCACATGCAAAAACCAGAATAGGTTGGAGCGGCAACAAACACTCACACAGGCTTGGAACTGAGCAAACTGTTACAAATTTACTGGAAAAATTGTATACTGGGCATATGTAATAGGCAATTTGTTAGCACATAATTGCTATTTCTAACCTAAACCAAGGCAACTCTATCCAAGAAGCATGTTCATGTAAACACTGTATTTTATATATATATACACACACACACACATATATAGGCACAAACACTCTTAAATATTTTCTATAGAAGCCCATTTTTGAAACATGAAAAGCAAAGCATGGTGGGGACATAAAGAGCCCAGCTTCATTTCCCCTAAATACCAGGGGAGCTAAACACGTGCAACCACACGGTAACCAACGCTACCCCCAAGTTATCTTCTGCCAGGAAAAAGAACAGCAGCTGCACAGAGAGAAAGTTGGAGATTTAACTGTGAATATCTAAGGGGGGGGGGAAGAGACAAGAAACTTTAACATGACTGTCTTCCCAAGCTTGAACAGCAGTCCTACCTTCATCCCATCCCACCCTGCCAATATTCAAATATGTAGCATTCACCACACACAGGATATATTTCAATTGTATGGTGACATATTTCAATTGTGTGAGCACAAAGCTTCTAATCAAACTTAGATAAAAATCAGAGTTGCTAAAAGGAATTCTCTTAAAAATTAAGGTTTAAACCACATCCTGAGGTTAAAATTTAATTTGGTAGGTTGATGCTTATAGTGCTCCTAGAATTTTGAAATACCTGCAAAATTCTTTCCTTTAGCTAAGTGTCTGCTTAGTACAGAACTTCTTCCTGCAATGAAACTCAATCTTGTAACATAAAAATATGAAAAAATATCATAAACATTCACAAGTCAAGGTTAAAAAATACTTTATGACATTTATCTGAGCAATACTTGGCAGATTCCAAGAATATTCTATGAAAAAACTACTTGTGTTTATTTTGGACATCACCTTCTATATTCAGTTGTTGCCTTCAGTCTTTGCACAAGAGAAACCACAATCTCATATAATGATGACTTTGGGAAAAAAAAAAAAAGATTAATTAAAGCATATAGTTGGTATATCAGCTGAAAGGCTGACATACGCCACCATTCTATTTCCATTGCTCTTCAAAGAGTCCTCTTAACTAAGTCTGCACAATCAGAGCATTTACTCTTTAAATAACCACGAAGAAAAGCAGGATTGTTTTACTTCTTGAAGCTTCAGTGTACATTCCAGGGCTCCTTATACTTTAAGCAAATGGCAATAAAAACCAAACGTATTCTTATTTTGAAATTGTTTCCAAAGCCTTAGAGACTGTGACTCTACATCTTCAAAATGCTCAAGTACATACACAAGATGCACAATGCCACTCATTAAAACCCCACATTTTTTACTGGTGTACATGCCTCTGTCTTTATATAGACTATAGATTTAACTAGGTTCTATCTAAGTTCAGCAATTCTTTCTGCTTAGCACCAGTAAAACATGGCCTATTGCATCCATCCACCCAACTGAAGTTTTTTGTTATCTCACACTTGAGCTTCTGCTGCCCCTGACAAAGACAGTCTCACCCCACTCAGAACCACTTAAAATCCTTCTGAAAAGGTGACTGGCTTTTGTCTTGCCATGTCTCTTTGTAGTCCTGCACCACCTTCACCTTCTAAAGCCTCAAACATAATACACTTACCAGGCTTCTCTTTTATTAGCCAAGAAGGGCCTTTGCACTTTGCTTATCACTGATTTGGTACCAGAGACCAACTCCAGCTCCCTCCAAATGGCTAATGATGCACTTGATGTATTTTCTGATGAGCATCAGCATGCTTTCTCACACAGTGCTCATTACTAGAGCTGTTCCTAAATTCACAAGTCTCGTTTCAATCCCTTTTCAAAAGTCTCCTTCCATGTCAGCTCAAAAACTGAGTGTTCAATAGCTCCAGGTCAATTTTTCTTCCATGAATATATAATGGCTTTCTGAATTCACATCAACTTTTAGCATTACCATGTCCTGAGGCAAAAAACTCTGCAAGAATATTCTAGGAAAAGAAAATACCTGTGTTTATTTTGGCTATCACTTTTTAGTTTCATTTGATGCCTTTAGTCTCTGCAATCACTCCCTAATTACCTTCACCACAGTGCTCCCCAATTTACAAATCTCTCCCATCCCCTCCCTCAGCTGTTAATGGGTTCCTGCCACTCGAACAGGAGACTCCTCAACTGCCTAATGAAACTCCTCCACTGCCAGTTCTGACTGTGGAGATGACCCAACTTGTAAACCCAAGCAGACACCTTGCTAAGTTTCTAGAAAAGACTTTAAAAGAAATCACTTTGGTTTTTTTCTCATTAGCAGGACAGGCTTCTGGAATTGTTCTGCCTCAAGAACATTAGATGCTGAGTCCAGTGTACAAAGAAAGGTGTCAGCACTACTAATTTCTGCTGCCAGGAAAAGAGAGGTGCTCCATGTCACCCAGATCATGGCAGCAGGAGGGGACAGACAGCGAGGAGCATTGAGCACTGTCAAATCCTCCCCCACCTCTGCATTATTCCATCTCCACGCCTCGTCTCACTGCCGTGAAAAATGAATTGGATTTTCTCTCAAGGGCTGAACTTCACTGAGGATGACGAGGTGGCTGTGACGAACCAGAAACCTGCAGGGAAGCTGCAGACCTGGCTCCTGTGCACTTCAGTAGCAGCTCTACCACAACTGCTGTTAGAGCCTAATCTGTCTCTGGTCCAATTCCTTATTCTGCAACAGCAGGGAAAAAGTCATCAGTTCCTGCTTTGGGTAGCAAAAGGGAATGGCTGTGTAAGGAGGTTCAATGCACATGCCTCCATTAATTTACTAGATGAGTGACTTCCACATGATACTCACAGCACAGCAGTAGTGTCCTAATAAATTCATATTTTTTAAGTCAGGAAATGCATTTTTGGTACAGATTTGAAGCTGACTGAGACATAAATTAATGAGATGCTCTACCAGTGGTTTTATTTCCTTTGAGCATGAACCTATAAGAACTTTGGCAAACACACTGAAAGGTTCTATGGTTTCACTGCTTTATGGTTTAATAATTTTATATCCTTTTTGAGATGTCTCGCATCTGTTTACAGAACTGCTGCCTACTGAGTCACAGATATTTCCAGAGCCCCAGCCACACTAGACCACTGTTATTTTTCAGTCTCCAAAAGAAGCAAGATAATCATTAACTATAGCAGCAGGGAAAATAAAATCCATGCTGCCTCACTAAGTTAATACTGCACATCCAATAAAAATAATCATTTTAAAAATTATAAAATCATTCAAACAATTTTCTCTTTGACGTTTCCCATAGTTTCCCTCACTACACTTAGCCATTTTTTCATGTTTCTCTTAACAAGGCTTGCATGAGCTGACCTAGTTTATTTGCACTCTTCCCAAACTGTGAAGTAGAATGTGTTAACATAAACCAAATGGTCCCAGTCACTTTGAAACAAGCTTCTCCTCTGCCAGCTACTCACCCTCTGCCACCTCTGTCTACTGCCTTGACACTTTCCAGCCATTTTTCCTCCCCGGCCTTTGCTGCCACCTCCTTTGTTCTCAAATCCTGCACCCCAAATGCCTGATAACTCAGTTTTTTATCCTGAGGGGTGACACCACCTTCTCCCTGACAGCCCCAAGCAGTTGGGTTCCCCCTTAGAACCAACTGCTCCTCACCTCCAGGGTCCCAACCACACCACAGGGGAACGCAGCTGCCGTGCTGCCAAGAGCTGCTCACCAAGCACAGGGCTCTGCCTGCTCTTCACCTGGCCACAGTTTGCTCCCCAGCCATGCCTTGAGCCAAGAGCTGCTCACCAAGCACAGGGCTCTGCCTGCTCTTCACCTGGCCACAGTTTGCTCCCCAGCCATGCCTTGAGCCAAGAGCTGCTCACCAAGCACAGGGCTCTGCCTGCTCTTCACCTGGCCACAGTTTGCTTCCCAGCCATGCCAGCAGCCACCAAGCCCAGCCATGGGATAAAGCCACTGCTCCCATCACATTCTGCAGAGAGCAACTGAACACCCCAGCCCATGGGAGAAAGCCCAGCTTGGATTTAGAGCCAAAACATGGAGGAGAGGTCAATGTATCACCTATCCCACGGCTAAACCCGAGAGTGAGAACTTCATCCACCGCTCCAGCGGAAGTGTTGCTGCCATCCCTGGCATACGGTATTACTCAGGTTACTATTTTCATCTTTGGTAAAGCTGTAGCTATGGTAAGGTAACAGCCCAAAAATTTCATAATATGACATGAGGGGGAGGAAAAAAAAGAATAAAAAAAAAAAAGAAACAAGTCACAGCAGTGAGAAAAAGGCCTTTAAAACATTTGTAATGTTGTGGCTTCATTCTGCTATTTAGAAAAAAAAAATAACTCCAAACAACCTTGCAATAAGCTGCCTGAAGCAAGCTATTTTCGAGTTTCCTCTAGTTTAATGACTCCTCATTTCCTCACTCCAGAGGCATACCTCTAAGTGCCACAGGCCAGAGAGAAGCAAATAAGCACCTGTGGTAGTTAGGAGCAGAAAATGCAGCGAACACTCACCCATTAAGTGCAAGCCTGAAGGACAGATTGTGAACTGCCAACAGGGGAACCAATGAGGAAATAATATGGAGATGTGAGAGTCTGCCACTCACATAAAATAACTTTCATTTCTTTAAAATTACCTTAACTGCACACTCCTATGTTAGAAGTTCACATCCAGAAATCATCATGGAGTTTGTTTCTTTACTAAGCAAACTCCCTCGTACTTATCCTCAATTTTCATGGAAGTTGTTCCAGCTGCTGTGGTTCTAAAGAAGAGTGGATAAATCCACAGGAGCTTGGAACCACAGACTACCAGCACTCTTGTAACACAAAGGAACTGTACCTAGTGCACACGGTTGTGGCTGTAAAATACACCTCTCCCAGCACACTTGTGAACAACACATCAAATCCACAGCAGCAGACTGGTCCACCATAGTGGAACTGCCAGGTTAAATGTCAACATGCTTTTTCCTTTAGTGTCTGGAGGCTGAACAGCTAGAGAAGGATACTTCCTTCTGGAGAAATACATCTTATTCCAGTACTGACTACCAGAGACAAATTTCCCCTCACGCTCTGCACTGCAACAATTTAAAATTCTTACAATGGCAAATACTGTTGCTTGTATTGCAAGGGTTTCAGATTTTTGTTACAGATGTAAACCTTTACCCATTCTCTCTGCAAACACACCAAGGACTTTGGCTAAACCAGGTCAAGGGCTGAACATGAAACACCACATCAAACCACCACACAAGGCAAAAGCATGAGCTGGTACAAAATTATGTTGCCAGATTGGATTTGCACAAAAAAGCCCTAAAGGAGCAGCTGTGATCTGGCACACACCCGGTTTGATCAAACACTGCTGCTCCTCCAAAGGCAGGGTATCAGTTGTGCCCTTGCTGATTTCCTGGTAACAAGCACAGTTACAAAAAGCACACTCACCCATTAGCACAAAGATGGAGCCCTGGCCTAAGGCCAGCCTCGCTTGGGTTTTTATGTCGTTTAGGTAACTAAAGTATCTAAATCTCCCCATCAGACTAAAAACAGGACACAGAGAATGCAAACAGGATTCTCACTTTTCATTTGGCCACATATAAAGCAATGTTGCTGGAAGCATGGACTGTCATGTAGAGATTTGGGGTTCTCAGATACCTGCCCTCTGAAACTGTACAGTTGATTACAGATGTTGCTTAGAACAATGAAAAAATAGCAGACTCTCCCACTGCCACACAGAGCTTATCATTTCCAGGAACACACAGCTCAATGAAATGCAGCAGAAAGTCATCACAGATCAAGAACACATCCAACCACAAATCCAACACCTGCCCCAAGTCCAACCACACTCTCTGCATAAGATGAACCAGATGTCACAAGCAAGGAGAACTAATTCAGTCCCTTCCATACAAACACATGACACTGCTGGACTGAACAGTTCAAAGATTCAGAGTCTCTCCAGCTGCTAGTCTTTTCTTAATTCACTGGGTAAACTGACACATCCCCTCCCCCTAAGCCATAACTGAAAATTATAATTAACAAGATGATGGCATAGGAGGTCTTAAGCAGTACTAATTCTTGTGTTCTTGCTTGCTGAGAAAAGGAGGTAAATTTCATTCTGAATTTTTCTCAAATAAATAACTTCAGCCATTCAGCACAGACTCCTGAGATTTTTGCTCTCACTAGTGTTATTTTTAATAAAATAAAGAAATAATCTAATGAACAGGAGGCCAAACTTTCATGGCAGCTATATAGGATAACACAAAATTACACGGCAGGCACCAAACCTGCAGCAATGTCCATGCACGTTTCCCACTTTTTAAGGGAAGATTACCAAAAATCTCTTGCTTTTGCAGTAAAGTATAACTGATCACAGGTTCTCTGAAGGATCAGAGGTGTGACTGAAACTAGACAGATAAATGACAAATGGGCTATGATGACTACACGTATCAAATAAAAAGCACCAGAAATGCTCTCCCACAGATACACACACATATTTTAATCTTCAATACATTGAAGCGTGGTACTGCAACTGTCAATACTACATTTAACTGGGTGGAGGCTGCTGTTGAATAATGCAATGCATTAGCTCCCAAACTAGATTACATTTTTTGCCTTAAAATGTAACCATTTTGTCCAGCTCAACAAGGATGAGGACAATGAGAAAGCATCCAAAACATAAATAAAAATTGCCACCCCAACTTACTGTTCCCAGAACATACTCCAAAAATAGACTTGTCTACAAAAGCAACTCTGTCTTAGATTATCTAAAATTCTGACAAATGGGCAACCAATCATACATGCTGCCTCTGATGGGGAAGATCATGCTTTAAAAAAATATCCACTAGCCCATGCCCAAAGGTGGAACTACAGTGTAGCCTGTATACCCATACTACCCAGTGTCTTCTAGAAATTAATGTGGTGAATTAATTTAGGCAAATATTCCCGTAGCTCTCAACAGTTTTCAATGAAACCATTAAATGTTCTGCTCAGCTGAGTTCACTGTGAGCAAACACAGTGCTGAAAATTTCACTTTCCCTTCCCACTTTGAAACCTGTTACTTAAGTAACCAACCTTGACCATTCATTCCAAGCAAAAAAAAACCCCTCTGAAACTGGCTAAAAACCCCTGAAACAGACACACCCAATGCAATCCAAAAGGACAAAAAGTAACTTCCTTCAATTGTGGGATAAAGATAAGGTACCAGTTAGAAAACACTCAAATACAAGTTATTTTAGTGATAGCATAATGTATCACATACCCTCCATCAACAATCCCCCAAAAGATCAATCTTCACACCCCTTACTTCAGTAGGTTCCTTGCTCCAGGGCTGTTCTCAAAGCCAATTCAATTCTTCCCATGAGCTGTCTTCCCTTCACTGACACCTTTCCCTCCCCATGCTTAAAGCACACTCCAGTGGTATTTCTGTCAATCCATGCCTGACCTGCTGAGGAAACATCAGAAACCTTCTCTTATCAGATCTGTCCACAAGCCACCCAAACCATGACATGATTTTCTCCCAGTAAAGGCTGGGATCAAAGCCAATGGCACTGTCAGCATGAACGGGGACACGCAGGAAGTCAGTGCAGGATGGGACCTCTCAAACTGAGGCACAGCTCACCATCGTGAGCAATAAATGAAAACAGAAGTCCCTTCTCCTCTGGGAGCCATTTATTTTCATAAGACATGAAGCCTGATTTTAAATTGTTCTGAGTCACAGTCAGATCCACACTTCAATGCATGCAAGATGATTAATATCGCTTGAGAACAAGGCATTATTTTGAGCTTCAGAAAACACAGCAATGTGAGGAAACTAGACTGGGAGACACCCAAGAAAGGGATAGATCTGGTTAAAGCTTAATTTCCTGCCTACAACCAGGATCCTAAAGAGCTTTCCTCACTCCTGTGTGTATCAAAATCCCAGTAAGAGTTTGCTCTTCTGACCCCAGCAGGGTTAGAGATTTAAACCCTCTGAGGCCTTAAATCCAGGCAGCAATGAGAACAGCTCTGTCTAGGTGTTCCTAAAATCCTCACCATGGCATCCCTAGAAAGATAATCCTGGTCATGTTTCTAACACAAAGGGTTGCTCTGGTTGACCTAAGCTGCTGCTGAATTTCATGTGGAAAAGCCCAAGAGCAGGAAAAACTGCATCTGAAAAACACCATTATGAGGACTTCACTTAGGAAGACTGATGGGAGTCCAGGAATTTTAATTGCACCACACATTATATTTCCGCACTATTTAAATAATTATTTGCATATAATTTATTTCAATTATTTTCATGCTTTTCATAGACGTCAGGGTGTTTTAATAAAAGGTAAAATAAATACTATTTTGCACAAAGCAATTTTACAGGAACCTCACAGTGAATTAATTTCGAGCCAATATAATGAACCACAAAATAAAAACTGCCCCATAAATAATGAAGTCCCTCAATCTTCCCATGCTACCCCACTCCAGCAATCATACTGGTTCACTAAATAATTCTGGAATTACGACAGCAATTTCTACCATTCAAATTAAACAGAATGCAACCATTTCATTTATACACACAAATGTCCACAGAACATGAGAGCAGACATCCAGCCTGAAGTCAGAATGCCACCAAGTTTTCAGGTCTGTTTGGACAATATTCAGAATCTTACAATTTTTCCACCTCAAAACACACCTTGTACAAATGTATTAAAAAAAAAAAAGAAAAAACAAAAAAAAAAAACCCACAAGGTAGAATGATTCAGGGTTTAAAAAAAAAAATCTTGCCCTGCTCCTCCTGAGTTGATTTTTCCACAGTTGATCTTTGTTATAAAATTTCTAACAATAACCTTAGAGAAAATCATCATACTAACACTAGGGTCAGAATGTGGATGCTCCACACCACAGAGAATCGGGTTTGGCATGAGACTTGGATAGGTTTGGAGAACTGGTTGCTAAATTGGAAAGGGACAAAGAATGGGTTTTTATTGAGGAAAGTCAACACTGGAGAGAGAGACAGGTAACATTACTACCATCAAAACCAATTTCGCTCAGGCAATAAGGAGGGGTTTGAGTGGAAAACAGCACAGCATTATTTAAAAAATGTTTTTGTTAAACAAACAAAAAAAAATCCTGAATACATATTCATGAGATGAGAGATAGGTGGTGGTCAACTGCATAACTTGCAAATTTCAATACATAAATACAGCAGAAAAACTTCCAGCAGTCTACCCTAGAGTATTAAAAAAAACCCAAACCAAACAATAAAATGAAATATAAGAATTCTATTAAACCAGTCTGAAATATACCTGATGCAATTTCTAAGTTTCTCCTTATTTTAGCCAACTTTGTTGTAATTAAGAGAAATACTGGTATATATTTGTGGAATTACATTTTGTGGCACTTGCACCTTCTATTTTATTTTTGCTCCAGTAGGTAAAACCAGTGATCCTGCAAGAAGACACATTTGTCACACAGCAGACAATTACCTCACTTAGGCCACTAGTGACCAATTTTGAGAGATTCTTGTCTATATGTCCTGTGAAAATAGATTCAAAACATTCTTCAATATACTGGGATTTTGTTTGCTCATGTTTAACAGGCAAAAAATTACTTGTTTACTTTTCGATTTAAATCTAAATTATGATTCTGCTCCTTAGCAGCTCAGAACTACCCTGAACAAGAAGAAATAGGAGGGTTTTTTTCATTTTTTCAGAATTTTATTGAGACACATTCACTGTTTTTAAATAAATAAATAACCAATCGAATAAAAAAAGGCCACCAAGAAAACCCTAAGTCCCACTTTATCATAAGCATTACTGATCTTTCAGGGCCAAATCCAGCAGGTGAGGAGGAGACAAAAACCTTTTAAAACTTGGGAATCCCCCTATAACTGTCCCAATGACAGAGGGAGCTCCCCAGTGCTGAGATGACACTTGCTCTGCAGATGCAGCTCTCACTTCCACCAGCCCAATACACACTCACCACCTAAATAAAAGTAATTAATGGCCTGATGCAAGGCTTTTCCTACTTATGTCTAGTCTGTCCTGCTTTGCAACAAGTACAATGAGATACAAATCCTAAACCACTGAACATTGTTATATGACTGCCTCCTTGGGAAAATACATTGGAAAAAGTCTCCCATCATTCCACTACCCCTGCTCATTTCATTCCCCTTGCTCTGAGCCCTCACTCCACTACTCTCTTCCTAGCTCTGAGATTTATTAACTTGAAAAAACGTGATTTCAGTGTTTCTACTACAGCAATGCTCAGCAGATGTCTCACATCTCTATTTATACAACTCTAGAACTGGTAATAAACATGATTTTCCTATTGCCACACTACATTTTTTAATGAGACATCATTCCTCGTCTCTGTTTACCAAGAATTACGTTGGCCACAACGAAGTCCTTCTCCCACATTATTACAGCACATAACAAGGGTTTGGAAGGCTGAGTGGAAACTTGTTACTATACATGAAAGAATTCTTAATGGTTAAGGATTGGCATTCTCCTCCCTGTGCCTGTGGAGAGCAGGGCTCCTCAGAGATGTGCAGGAAGGTGTCTAAGGGGAGGGAGATGCCTGGGAAGGCATCAGGCATAAACACTCAGCCTTCCAGAGATTAATTCCACCCAGATCCCAACCACAGTGACTTTCACAGGACTGTACCAAAGACATTTGTCCAAGACCAAGAGCGTGGTTCCTAGATGACGTCAGATGTCTGGGCAGTCAGCCAGCTTCCTATGGGAGTGATTTCAATATTGCTGGACTTCAATCTAATTGCATTTATCATAGGATTATTTATGTAAGGAGCCAGCAGCTTGTATAGGTAACCTGTATTCTTGAATCTAATAAAATAAAGTATGTTTTGAAAATACGAAGAAAGAGATAGATTGAGCTAACCAGAAATCATATTAAAGTTTCATGCCTTCCTTTAAAGCCACTTATTCCAGAAAGGAACAGATGTTAGCCAAGACAAATACCATCCTTGCTCAACTGGGACTTGAAAAGCCTGATGCAAAGTACAGTATTTTTCTCACCTGCAAATTTACAATTGCTCCATACCTATAATTATTCACTGAATGTAAAGTCTTGCCCCCTCTACTCATGCTTCATAGCAGGTTCTCACTGCCCCAAGGCTTTGCACAAAATTTGTTCATGTATTCCCTTTGTGACCTCTCTCTTAAAATTTTACTGTAACACACAAAAATCTTCATCCAACCCACCAAAAAGCCAAACAAATTTGGAGACAGTTATGCCACATTCTGAAATTACCATTTCTCCTCCCAGGCAATGTAACATGACTAATTCTATGCACACTTGCCTCTCTCTCTATCCCTTCCCTAGTGAACAGTTTTTTCACTGAAGTTCTACCTGCACACAATAAGGCACAATTAAACCCCAGAACACTGATGGGACCCTGTCCCACAGGCAGTGCCACGTCAGGTGGCCGTGTCCTGTAAAACACCCGTGACCCTAAATCAGTTGATTGTTAACAGACAGAACAAGGAAGCTGGTGAAGTTCCCACCACATTAAAGCAGGGCACTGAACGCAGGCATTCATGGAATCTGGGTTCCAAAAGGAGAGCAAGAAACAGAATTAATGCTACTTCTCCCCTTCCTCTACATTCTTATGGCCCTGGTCTCCTCTTCCAGTCCTCTAAAAGGAAATATGCCTTTACAGCACCCCAGTTCAGATACCAAATTGTGGCAGGGTGTTTCCAAGGTCTTTGCTGTCCTTTCTCATCATCCCTCTCTCCTAAATAACAGCTCAGCAGTTCAGTGACAAACAACATCAGAAGAACAGCAGAAAAGGCTCCATCCCTCAGCAGTGATTTCAAAATTCACTGTGTGACTGTAATAACCATGAGCAGATTCCCTTTCTGTTCACTGCAAATCTCAAAACCTTTCTATGGAAATCTCCCATTTGTTTCCATAAATTAAATTTGGATCGTTCTCTAAAATTATGAATAGGAAACACAATATTAAAAAAACCTAAAACCTACACACACAAAACAATTTTTTTTCTGTGGCATTTTTTTGGACAGGATGTATTTGCAGCAGTGTTAATCACCCATCACGAGGAAGTGTACAGTGCAGGAACTGTGTGTGAAGTGTTTGAAAGCATTCTGAGATTTTAAAGAAAAGTGTTTGTTAAAAATGTTTTGTCATAATTTGTTAGGTATGTCACAAATGTTAGGTAGCATTGTTGTATTTTATTTCCAAGCCTGTTCTGCTATCTTTACTTTTGCCTGCATACCAATAAATGGGTTTTTGGTATTTATCGCTTTTTAATACTACAACACACCCTCTCCACAGAAAGTGGTTCACCAGCCTGAACAGTCTATTAGAAATGCAAAAACTAAGGTTGCCTATGTCAGATTTATGTTTTACACAATAGCCCTACCAACAATAAAAAAACCCCAAACCGACAAAACAAATCCAAAACAAAACCAAGCCAAAAATATCCCCTGCTGACACAAAGATCATATCTTTGCCAAACTTCAAGCACATGTTCTCAAACAGGAAATAAAGCTTTTCAAGAAAAAATTTTAATAGGTAAAAAATAAAAACCAACAAAACCAAAAAACAACTGACTAGTTTTTTTTTTTTATTGCTGTTATCACAAAAGTTGACCTATTCCAGCTAATTTGGCAAGAAAAGGGAGCCTACTCAATACAAACCTTATCACACAATGTTTTGGACTACTTATAAAAAATTATTTGTGATCCAATTTCCTCAGTGGAGTTGTTTTTACAAAGCTTTTCCCCACTGCAACCACATTTCCACTGAGACCATAACCAGAAGTGATCATATAAACAACTGAGTTTCTGTGAGGGCCATGACCCCACTTGCTGCTTCCTTTGTCCATCCTGAGCCACCACTTCTGTGATGGAGGTAGAAGGATGAACAACCCTATGCACAGGGGGGAAAAACAAAAAAAAAA